>JAEQBH010004398.1:0-218854 GCA_016808115.1 Tetrastigma voinierianum | reverse complement strand
TTTTAAATGATTTGAGGTATTATGTTGATATATCTATTGTGATTAAATATTTTACATATATACTGTTTTGATCAAATGGTTGGTTACATATAAATGTGACTATCGGTCTCATATAAAACAAGTTATCATTTCATGTGAATTTTGTCAACATTTTAACTGTTTGGAAGTTGTACTGGGTTCGTGGATGAGTCTGTGGTATTTAGATATTTTGGGTATGTGGATGGGGTTTTAAACCCCTTGGCTTGTTTATGAAATGGATTTTGAAATATATGTGTTTAAAAAAATTGGTTAAGGAATATGGTCATTAAGGGGTATTTCTCAAATTTCGGCTTGAATTGATGAACTAAAGATCTTCAATGTAGTTGATTGAGGTTGTGGAAGGGAAATAAATTCATAAATTCTTAACTTGATCTGGTGGCCGTTAGAAAAAGTATATGTGAGTAAGGATCTTGTGTTGGATGTTATATTATATCTGATATCGTTGGAAAGAAATATGTAGTAAGGATCTTGTGTTGAATGTTATATTATATGCTGATATACGTTGAAAAATATATGTGGTAAAATCTTGTGTTGGTTGTTAATTTATAATATAGTATCGTTGGAAAAGTATATGTGAGTAAGGATACTGTGTTGGATGTTATATTATAATACAGTATCGTTGGAAAAGTATATGTGAGTAAGGATACTGTGTTGTATGTTATATTATATCTGATATCGTTGGAAAAAAATATATGTGAGTAAAGGATCACTTGTGTTGGTTGTTATATTATAATATCTGACATCATTGAAAGGTATATGTGAGTAAGAATACCCGTGTTGGTTGTTATAGGTTGATGTACCATATAGTGAGAGGATTAGTCGAGTATCCATATTATAGTGTAATGGGTTTGCCCGCGATTGTGGTGAGGTTGGATTCATCAAGCGTATACATTATTTCCACGGCCAGGTAGGAATTGATTTACGACGGTTTATTAGTTGCCCGCATTAGCGTGAGGTTAGTTTCATCAACGGTTATACATTATTTCACGACCGTAGTCGGGTTGCAAACGGTTTATTACGATTTTGCCGCGGTGGCGTGAGGTTGGTTTCATCAACGGTTATATGTTATTTCCCGCGACCGTGAGGTGATTTTACGACGGTTTTATTAGTTGCCCGCGGCGGGCGTGAGGTTGCTTGGTTTCATCCGGCGGTTATACATTATTTCCACAGCGGGTGAGTCGGGTTTGCAGACGGTTTAATGCCAGATTTTGCCCGCGATGACGTGAGGTTGGTTTCATCCAACGATTATATGTTATTTCCACGACCTTGAGGTGCGATTTGCGACGGTTTTATTAGATTGCCCGCGGTGGCGTGAGGTTGGTTTCATCCGAAGCGGTTATGTTATTTCCCGCGGTAGTGAGGTCGGGTTTCAGCAGTTTATCATTATTATTATTACCCGACACCTTTCGAGGTTGAGGCCGTGAGGTGGGAGTCCACGGTTTATAGAAGGGTATATGAATGCAGTACATTGTTGATTTACATTGTAGTAATAACCCTTTAAGTTGGGGGTCATGAGGTGGGGAGTCCCACGGTTTATGAAGTGTATATGGTACAGTACATTGTTAGTTTATGTGTAAGTAATAACCATTTAAGTTGGGGGTCATGAGGTGGGGAGTCTCACGGTTATGAAGGATATTTTGTAAGGTACATTGTGGGTTTCTGAGTAAGCTATAACCATTTCAATAATTATGGTTATTGTGTTTTCATGATTATTTGTACAACATGAGGTTTATATACTTTATGCTCAATTTTTATATTGTGAATAAATTCAAGTTATTATTTCGGCTAAATTTTGAGCATGACTTTCATATTGTTGGGTTTTGATAAAGTTGGGTTTTGTGAAATGTTTGCTAAACGGGGAACCTTACAAAGGAGTGGACGTGAGGTCTTGAGAGAAGTAATTTTCAAGAATTAAAACATTATTTCCTTGTAAATTATGTCACTCACTGAGATTTATTTCTCACGTTTATTGTTTTAAATCTGTTCCTGGGGTAGGACCGGTTCGTAGGGCCTACCTCTCTTGAATTCAACATATCAGCTCTTCTTCCCCAGACAAGCTACTTGATGCTCTATACCACCTATCTGTCTTTGTTTTGTTGGACCTATTTATTTTCATTTGTAACCCTAAATTTGCAAATACTCTTATAATGCTCTAATCCTAGTATTGGACTCGTATGAGAATTGTCATGTGTGTTGTGGTTAGGACCTACAGCAAGATGGGTCGAATTGTGGATTTGAGCGGTTATGAACCTTTTATTTATATATATTGAGGTATTTCATTATGCGAGGTGTGTATTTTCTTCTTAGGTTGGGGGTTCCATTGGACATTCCACTGGGGATTGTATGATGGGGCTCCAGGCGGGACCACCAGGAAATCTTGGGAGGTTTAGGGTCGGGTCACTGTCCCGATCTAAGTCGGGTCTCACCTCGTCCTCTAGGTTAAGGATTTCTAGCCAACACGCGCCCAGCTGTCATGACATACGGACTCGTCTGGTGTCTGGGGCGAAATAAATGTTTGTCCCACGAATCTGACAGTATCGTCACTGGCGTGTGAGGCGGTAGCCACTCCTACTCTCGTAATTGATGTAACAACTCACGTGGTTGTTGGCCCCTGAAATCCATCCACCCAGGATGGCGTGAATACGACATGTCCATGACCCTCGGGTCAACGTGAGTGAATCCCAGGATCTCGACTTCGCGACCACGACGTATCATCTCCCCATCCTCGCCACCCAATCCACTGAGTGGAGAACTCATGAGGGCTCTTTCCAAGGTACGACCTCTGGCTTTAACTCTCCCAGGCTGATGCAACGATAAATGAATCACGGCTAGCACGGAATCAAATAACACTCTTGCTTTCGTAAGAGAATAAGCGAGAAAGCGTACTTACATGGCGGGCGATCAGCATTTCAGTGGGTGGTGCTGATGGCGTAGACACGCCCTGAACCCCGGCGTTCTGCTGGCCAGGCTCGTCCTTCTTGTATCGGCGTAAGCACACGGCCTCCTCGGCTGCTGTCTGAGGAGGTGCCCCGTGCGGCTCCTGTGAGACCGCGAGCTCCACCCAGCATCTTAGTTTGTGGAGGAATATGTTGTATCCTCTCTGTCCTCACCAGGGCGCGGGGCGTGTTGTCCGAAACCACAGGATCCACGTCTGCGGGCAATTCCTCCTCATATGTCTAGGTTGCTGGCAATGGTAGCACACTGCATCTGCTCGCCCTGACAGATAACCACGATCGTCACCGGCCGGGATGGGCACTGACGCTGGAACCTCGTGAACTAGAGGCCTACGCTGGCTCACAGAACTAGAAAGAGGGCCGACTCTCCCTCCTCTTTGCTGCTAACACTTGCAGCATCAGGAGTGCTGCGAGCATCCTCAGATCTCTCTACTCTATGGTCGGGCGATCAACCATAGAGAGTCCTAACGCTTGGGTGAAGGCCCTACGATCACAGAATGGATAACAGCCCGTTCTCGAACCTCCTAACTTTGGCCATGTCCGTGGCGCGTGTCATGCAAAATGGGCTAGCTCATGAATTTAGCCATATAATCCATCACAGGTCATCGTCCCTTGCTTGACTCTGGAACCTGAGGCCGCCGACGACGATTATCAGGAAAATACTTTTGTGGCGACCTCTGGAACTCTGCCCATGTCATTTCCTCTAGGTCTCTAGAGGTCTTTACCCAGTTCCACCATACTTAGGCCTCACCTTCTAGCTGGAACACAACTAGTCTAATCTTGTTCGTGTCAAAGGTAATCTCCATAGCCTCTAACACCTTCTTGACCTTCATGAACCAATGATGCGCCATCCATCGGGATCTCCTCACACTGTAGAATGTCGGGAGGATGATGTGCTTAAATCTCACGGAGGTTACTCGAGGACCTCATTAATTTTCTTTGACAGTGCAACATCTGTGAGAACGGCATAAATCCTGACCTCGACAGGCTGTGGTGCAGATCTTTGTTGGTCTTGCGGGCGATACCTGGGTGATTAACCTCTATCATAAGTACTCGACTAGCTATCTACACATGTCAAATGGAAAGTTAAAATTCAAATACGATATCTACAAAAACGATGCGGCAGAGACACTATTCATATCTGGAAAAATGTTTCATACCACAGCGTCCCCAGTATTCATAGGTAATCGCGAAGACGATTAAGTTCATATATTAAATCATATGCGACAAAAAATATTTTATTTTATTTCTTTTTATTTTAAAAATTTTGATTTGATTTGATTTTTATTTTATTTATTTATTATTTTTATTTTGAAAACCTCGTGAGCAGTGCTCATAAAAGCGGTCATTGCGTGACAATATCCCACTATAAACGATGACTCGAATGGTGCAGAGTGGCTAGGTTGGAGTGCACCCGAATCACTTCCTGACGTCTACACGCATAGGCGATGCGCCAGCTGCGCCCGGCCGTGATCCTTGGCCCGTGTCATGGGTCGTGTCGCGAGGGCTGACTCTGCCTCGCACGCCCTTTGCCCAGCGTCAGTATCGGCGCCCTCGGCCGGTGTCTCGCCTCTTGCGCGTGTATTTGTGGGCGCCTTCGGCGGGTGTCGCAACGTATCGCGACACGGCTGGCCTGGCTCCCTGTCGATCTGGCCAGGTTGTCGTGACCGCCCGATCAGCGGGCCATGAGCGCATGGCACGTGCCAGCGCGGTGTGGAGTGTCAAGGCGTATAGTAAAAATTGGTCGTGTCGTGCCCTCTCTTGCCGGAAGTATTGTGGGGCTGGCTGGCGGCGGGTCACGTGCACTGTGTCATGATGCAATTCCATTGTATTCGTGACCCAAAACTGGAAAGATGGGAAAGAATAGCCCGGCTTCCCGACCTGATATATTTTTTCTATCATTTTCACGCTAAATTCTTGCAAAACCACCCGATATATATATATATATATATATATATATATATATATATATATATATTTTTTTTTTTTTCATTTTTCGATGACCAAATAAGGCTACAATAAGAATTTAGAGCGCATTATTTTCAGTTCTACCCTTTGTAAACAGAAAAAATTTCTTACACATCATTTTTTTTAATTTAATTACGATTTATTTGCTGAGATTTCTCGCCAGCTTATTCTCATAGCTCAAACCACTAGTGTTCAACATTTGATTTTCTATGTTATTCACAGAAACATACAATCTGCAATTCATACAAAAATTCACTTTGCTTACACGGCACAAATCGTAGTGCACAGAATCATTGATCTAACCCACGTACCTATCAAGTCTAGGTAATCATATACCTAACTTATTGATACTAAGCCTTAGCAGTAATAGGCGTTAAGCTCTTTGAATGCATTTACATAATTTTCAAAACATTGCTGAGTACCGTGAGGCGGTATCGGGGACTAAACTATGGAAGTGCACCCAAACCCGGAAGCTCGCCCCAGGTAATCGTTTACCTAAGCTCACGATGCAAGGCTGTGACGCTAGTAGGTGTCGTTGATAACAGCCAGACAGCAAACTCACTCGTGGATGTCGGGTAACGACACCACTCGTGAAAATGGCAGTTTCAGCTGCTAAGAGTTTTCTACCCAAGGTACAAACATGTCCCAATAATTTTACAAAATATTGAGGTCACATAAGGTCTACATCTTGAAGTAAAATAATGGCCACTTGAGCTAGCATTAATACTCACAAAATACCTTCGATTATATAATAGTTCGAGTTAATAAGTACTCTTATTGACATATATTAAAATGTTCAATTTCTATACATGTTATACAAAGTCTCTACCAAAGCCCTGACCCGACTTTCCTTCTAAATGACCTCTAGCGACGTCGATCCTCTGTATACTCCATGTACACAAATAGTGATCCTGAAGCGGTGAAGCCAGCTTTAGTAGTGATAATTTTACTCACATGGGTTTATACACTAAATTGCATGTCATATAATAAGCAATGATCACATCTAAGCGAATTGCTGAACCTACTCCAAATGTCTGCATAGACTAATCCCATAATAGAATTACTCTGGGGCTCCTCATATACCTAAGTAGGAATCTGGTAAAATCAGTTTTCAAAAAACAGAAACTTTTGTTCTCGAAAACTTGCTAGAGGTTTAGTCAAAATATTTGACCGCTAGAGGCGTCGCTGGATAACGCTAAGCAGTCATGGTCCTCATCGAAGTGATCACGTTGGACAACTCTCCAAGACAATTCTTGGGAAAATCTTCTTGAAATTCCTTTCCATGACATTTTGATTTTTCTTTCAATTTCATGTAATGCATTCACTCCTAATATTCTATGTTGCCACAGTGCATCTGGAATGCATGATGTCAATCAACAAACTCATCTTTAATATATAAAACATGTATATACTAACATAATTAAATCCATAAATCATGTATGCAAATTCATAATCAATAGCACCCTGAAATTAGCTCATGGGCTAATTAACAAACCTAAGCAATTCATTTTGAATCACTCGACATCATGAATCACACGAAAATCATGTCACTATTCACTTGAGCAGTGAAACCCTCGGTTGGCCTTGTTCACGGCCTAACAATGAGGATTTCTCGCATTTCGGTTTCGTGTTTTTTGAGGCCAGAAAACACGACATAATCAAGTCTCAAAACATCCTCAATATTTTACATGTCTCTGCTTGAAGAATATACAGGCTAGGAAAGTCACTTGCCTCTTGGGTTTCGAACTCCACAATCGGTCAAATCACGCATAGCCTATGCGTGGAACAACTTTTATAACTTCTTTCGTCGAGAAACCAAACGATCCAGAACGATCGCAAATCTAGGAGAAGGAGCTCCTTCTCTCAAAATCCACGAAACTCATTCTTTGCGATTTACGATGCGAAATGGAGAATATGATATATTCCGACTTTTGTCTTTTCCGTTTAACATTTCAAATAATTCCCGTCATATCCCTTACATTTCAACTATTTGACACGCGGCAATCGAGAAACGGAAATTCGCTCCGTCGTCTCTTTGTGCGGCGTGTGTCGGCGTAGATGCGATATGATGGTGACTTTGTCACATCACATGTCTCTGAGCTGTTTTTTACTTTTGAGCACGGGTTGCGCCGGCGTGAATTAGGCGTCTTGGAATCGGCGAGTGGACGTGGTATTGGATTTCGCGAGAATGTTCAGCGATTGAAATCCGTTTAGGTCATCGAGATTTAGAAAAATTTTGGGTTTTTGGCGAAGTACCATTTTCTGATTTTGGAAAGGCAAAATTTTCTCAGGTTTCTGACCTGTTTTCTCCTTTCCTTACGTGAAATATTTCTTTTACAATTTAATGGTTAAAATCAAAACGAAACAAGCCACAAGCCACTCGATACTCATTGTATTGATTAAAGAAAAGTTTTGACTTTGCAAATCTTTCATTTTATTTCCATACTAATCATCAATTTAAAATTTAATATTCTCTTCCAAAAGACTTTGCATATAAGCCACTAATTTTCCAAAGAAAAAATAAGTACTACTTTTTCACATGCTTTTAAATTTGAAATTCGCATACTAGTTTGGAAGTCATCAATCCAAAAGTCCAAACCATCCGTAAAGCACTTGAGATAAATGAATGAACAAATCCAAAACTAAAACCTATATACAATGTTTTAAAAATCGGATCAATAGAAAAAAAAGTTAAAGGTTCACACTTTAGGATTGGCCCGGATCGAACGAGACCCGAGAAAAGGTTATCAATCATTATCAGAGCTTTATTAATTTTGAAAACCTTTGGTTTATTTTTATTTCATGGAAGGCGAACATTGAAGGTGAAGTCGTGAATGAGCGGAGGAATTTGAATGGGAGGGATGGGGTGGAGTTGGGTTTAGAGAAGCCATTGCAGCCTGAGTACAACTGCCCAGATGAAGTTTAGAATCTGGAAACGACGATAGATCTTATTTTAATTTGGTTATTGTCTCCATGAATTTGAGCTTTGTATAATGCGATCTCAGCTTGAATTATAGCTAATTGGCTATGGGCATGTTCTATTTGTTGACGCAGTAGAGATATTGTCTTCACACACCCATACAGCAGGAGTGCACTGGTCTACCTTTGTGCCTCAAAATACATTGAGTTTCTTTGCTTTACTCTCTCAAATGTTGTGGAAGTTCACAAAAAACAATAAAAACAAAAATCAAAAACAAACAAATAAATAAAGGGTGTTGATGTTTTTGTCAAAACGAAAGACCAGCGAAACAGTTTGGCATGCATGAGAAGTAAAAACCCTTCAGTATTAAGAAAGAAAAAATGTTAAGGAAAATCTTATGATTTTTTTTCAAAAAAAATCAAGTACATAAATAAAGTACTTAGAAACACAAATTACTAAATTATTAAATATTTATATTGATGATTTAAAATAAATAAATTGTTTACGAGGTTGGAAGTAAAAATAATATATATGAGGTTTGCTTGATGTTTTAAAAACTGGACCGGTGATTGAATCGAAAAAGTTACCGGTTCACGGTTCATTGGTCGGGCCAGGTGTGGTCGAGCACGCCCGGTTTGAGCCGTGGCGTAATAAATATATTATTTATATTTTAAAATATATAATTAATAATATTTAATTTTTTATTTTTTATTTTTATATAAAATAAAGTATTTTTAAAATTTATTTTAAAAATATGTATAATGTTTAAATATGAAAAAAATATTAAAAATGGAATAAACTATTTATATAAATATATATTTTATTAATATCTAAAATAATCATAATGACAACAAAGTGGTAGAGTGGTTCTTTTATAATTTCTTATTTCCATGTTCGAATTCATAAGCCTGCTGTATTTAATTGAAATTTTTTTTTTAGTTACAAGCCTTCCAACCTATGACTTTCTAATTCTAAGTAAATGATATCATTTGATATAAAAAACATCAAAACGACATCGTTTAACTTGAAAAAAAGTGTAGGTTCGACCAGGTTCAGCGTCGGTTCATCGAGTTCCCGAGCAGAGTTCATCGGTCAGACCCTTTGGTCAGGCCGGTTCGGCCGGTTCGATCAAAGCAGTTTTGCATTGAGCCGGACGGTTTGGCCGGTCGATGAGTCGAACCGTCGGACGATCGGTCCCGATCCGGTTTTTAAAACATTGGAACACAGCTCTATTTTATTTTCCTTCAACTTTTCCACCCATTTTCTTTTCCATGGATTTTTCTTCATTTATAAACCAAGCATAAGCGTTTTGTTTTGTCTTTGCTGTTTTGGAAGCTTGATTAATAGTGATACAGAAGAATGAAAGCGACACAACGAAAGCAAGTCAATATCTAAGAACCAGAAAAAAAAAAGATAATAAATGAAATTCAATATTTGACATATGAAGCCAATATTTAAGAAAATAATAATATATTTTCTATATTTTTGCTGACATCTTTTGCAATATTGGCACGGCACCATAAATTATACGCATAGAATCAAATCTTTGAGGATCATTTGAAGGAGAAAATAGGGAGAAAATGCAATCCCTTTGACACTTGGATTTTTCAAATGTTTGCAAGTACGCACATCTTGAACTCATTTATTATTTTTAAAGACGTCTATGAAAAATGATTCTCATAAATCTATCTATCACTTCCTTACAGAGTAAAAAAAAATCTAATGTAGATTTTAAATTTGTAAAAAGGACTTATATAAGGCAGTCGTTCAAAATTTTCCAACGGCTCTTTTTCTTCTTCTTAGTTCTTGCCTTTTCTCTTTTTTGTGAAAATTGAAGACTTATTTAGGGAAAATGCTTTAGACTTTCAAATTTTTGAGCATTTCCATTGAAGTGGATTCTTTACATATTAGATGCTTGTCACATAGATTTTCAAATTTTATTAAATAGTGAAATTAAATTGTTCAATTTATCTGATTTACGATTGTTCGTATATTAAATGAAGCACCATTGAATTGTAATAACAATAATGGGTTTGTGATTGCTTGTTTATTAAATGAAAACATTAAATTGTAATAAAATAATTTGAATGGGACATAAAATTGGTTTTGAAATTGGATGGGACATAAGGATGAAAATAGAGAAGAGAAAAATAAAAGTAAATAGAAGACAAAAAAAAAAAAAAAAACTCAAAAGGGGTGCTATTTCATTGAGCTAATTAGGGAAGTTATTAGCTAGGTATTTAGTATAATTATTATGGCCTAGCCCCAGGTATCCTAATAAACTACCGATATGATCCGTTATTATTAAAATATCCAAATTCATTTTTTTTCTCATTCTCTCTATTTATGTAAAATAAGGTTTAGGAATTCAATGATTATTCAATAGTACATTTTAGAATTTTTTTCTTTATTTTCAATAAGCTACTCTATCAGTAGGGGTAGGAAACCAAATCGACGAGCCCAGAAAAATAGGTTAACCTTATTATTTTATACAATTCTTGGTTTAGGTTTAGGTTTACAAAATATAAAAATCGTAGTTTTGATTAATCGACTGAAAAATTAAAATATAAATAATAATATTGAACTAATTATCTGTACTTGTGCCATATCATTTCAATCGAATAAAAATATATTAACATGATAAGAATATTCATAATGAGCTACAAAATTATGTTAACATTCAAAAGACGGTAAATAATGTATTCAATTGTACTTCAAAGTTCACACTGATTACAGTTCCAAAGAGAATTATTTAATGTGATTAGCTTTATTCGGAGAAATTCTGTTTGGTTGTGAATATTTTTAAAAAATTTACAAATAAATTATTTTGGCGTGAATATTTTGGTGGTGATTGTCAAACTTACTTTTTTGAAAATATACAACCTACATATGCAAAATTTCATATTCCATTTTTGAAAAAATACAACCTAATATATAATATTTTATTTCATTCTCTTGTGTAAGTTTATTACTTTCATCAATTTTTGCATGAAAAGATGATTGAAAAATAAATTTATAATTCAAAAAGTAGCAAAAAATAATATAGAAAATAGTTTAAATGGAATTGAATTTTTTTTTAATTTTAGTTAACCAAGCAGATGTTTAGTTAACCAAATAAACAATTAGCGAATATTTGGTTAACCATGTTGATGGTGGAATTTTTGTTTTATATAAATAAAAAAACAAAAAACCGATGATTGATTTTTATTTTTTTTATGGTACGGTTAGGTAAAAAAACCATACTCATCCCTAACTACCTGAACTGTGATTATCATGGCCTTTAGGCCTAGACATACTACTTGATAGGCTTAGCGCCCGCCTCATGAAGCGGCTGAGAGCGGCTGTTATATTAAAACCATCGCAGAGAACTAATCATACGATATAATCCCACAAACCTCGTGCAGGATCCCGAGTCCCACTAGTGGGTCATCCTACCTCATAGGAAGTTTGTTATGGATAAATATATTAAGGAGCACTACAAAAAAATTCGTTAGTCTTGGGAAATTTTGTAGAAATTTCCGTCACAAAAGTATGATAAATTTGTGAGAATAGTATGGCCAAAAATAATGATTTGTTTGTGAAGGATTTGTGATGAAAATTGCTTGTGGTTGTGACAAAAGAAGTCGTTAATAAATTGGCGGGAAAGGTGGCACAAAATTTTAGTGATGGATTTGAACTACTTTGTGACGGATTTTGGTGATGGAAAAAATCCATCACAAATCGAATCACTAAATAAATTATAAAATTTAAATATAATATTCTGAATGATAATTCCGTTTACTAAATAGTAGCCAGGACATAAATTCCGTCACAATTCCGTCAAAATTTTGTGATGGTATTTTAGTTTCGTCATTTTGTGACGGAAATTAGTTTCCATCAAAAAATTGTGACGAAAATGTGTTATTTTCACAATTTTGTGACATAAATTTCATTCCGTCTAAATTTTGTGACGGAAATAGGATTCCGTCACAAAATAGTGACAGAAATGTCTTTCCGTCACAAAATTGTGACAGACTTTGTATTCCATCACTATTTTGTGACAAAATCCTATTTCCGTCACTATTTTGTGACGAAACTGTGACAAATTTGTGACATAAAACTTTTAAAAATAATTCATTAATATATTTTAAATTGTATTATACATTATTTCAAATTATTAATAAAATATGATGTAAATATATATTTAATATTTTATTCCAAGCTATTTATAAATATTTGTATATTTAAAAATATTATAAACAATTTTTTAATTTATTATTAATATATATTCTACTATATATTATACATGTTTTTAATTTTAAAATTTGTAATATTTCAATATTCCAAGTTTTATTATACACCCTAACTACATAGTTATAAAATATAATAAATATCAAAATAAATAATATATCTTAGGTGGTGTATAGTTACAAATTTGAAATTCTAAAAATTTATATTTCTCCCTAAATTTTTATTTTATGTCTCATTGGGTCATAGCTAATTGAAACAACTTGTTAAACCGTATATTCGAAATTGTCGCGATTATGTTAACTAAAACACAAACTATTCCTACAAGTTATTGAATCAATCTTGGCCTCCTTAATAGTTTTTTTAAATATTTTTTTATTTATAAAAATATTTAGAAAAATTATATAATAGAATTAATTTCAAAAATATAAATGGATTTTTATTAATAGCGATCTTTCACAAATCGGTCAAAAATGCATTAAAATAATTGACCGGAATTATGAATCCGTAGCAAAATTTGACGAAGCACTGGTGCATTCACATTTTGTGACAATTTCGACGATTTGTGACGGTCTCCTACTAAAATAACTTCGCTCTTTATATTTTAATTCATATTTTCTGGTATTTAGAAATATTAATATTTTAAAATATTTTAAACTATTTGAAATTTTATTATTAATATATGTTGTGCTATATTGTGCAATTTTTTTTTATAAAAAATTTCCAAATTTGTGATATTTCAATATTTTAAATTGTATATATAATTGTGCACAGCGACATAGTCATAAAAAATAATAAATATCAAAATAAATGATATATATATATATATATATATATATATATCATACTACGATGTTACAAAAGTTGAAATTATAAAAATTTGTGATATTTGAAAATAAAATTTTATTTTATCCCCCATTGGGTCATTGCTAATTGAAGCAACTTGTTTAACCGTATATTCGAGATTGACTCGATTTTGTTAATTAAAGCACAAACTATTCCTATAAGTTGTTGAATCAATCTTGGCCTCCTTAATAGTTTTTTTGAATATTTTTTATTTATAAAAATATTTAGAAAAAGAAGTATATAATATAATTAATTTCAAATATATAAAATGAATTTTTTTATTAATAACGTCGAGTCACAAAATGAGCTAAAATAGTAATGAATTAAGATAAAGTCACAAATTTATGACCCGGAAACACAGTCCCGTCACAATTTTGTGGCTTGAATTCGACCAATTGTGACGGATATCAACAAAAATAATTTTAATTCGTGATGAGTACTATTTCAAATATTCTAATATTTTAAAATATTTAAAAACTATTGAAATTTTATTATTAATATATGTTGTGCTATATTGTGCAATGTTTTTAAAATTTTTTTTCAAATTTGTGATATTTCTATATTTTAAATTGTATATATAATTGTGCTGTGACATAGTCATAAAGGAGTAATAAATATCAAAATAAATGATATATATATATATATATATATATACTCCTTCTACTTCATATATATATATATATATATATATATATATATATATATATATATATATATATATATATATATATATATATATATATATATATATATATCATGCTCGATGTTACAAAAGTTGAAATTATAAAAATTTGTGATATTTGAAAATAAAATTTTATTTTATCCCCCATTGGGTCAAAGCTAATTGAAGCAACTTGTTAAACCGTATATTCGAGATTGACTCGATTTCGTTAATTAAAGCACAAACTATTCCTATAAGTTGTTTTGTAACACGATCTGGAGAAGTACGAGTACATGATCTTGTAGGGGTGTATAAAATCTCTGAGGTCGTATTGTAGTATTTTCAGGCTAAAGTGAAATGATAATTTGGTAAAGAAAGCTAGGAATTATGGTATTAAAGAAGAGACCTGTGGTGTCATTTAGCAAAAGAATGGAAATTAGAATCAAAGTAGAGATGGGCCATAGTGGAAATTAAACAAGTGGCATTCTGAAAATTAAAATGTTTGAGGACTTAATTGCAAATATGAAGGAATATGGGAGTATAAATAGCCATGAGACAAAAGCCCAATTCATTTTTGTTCTCATAAGGCTAGGAGTTCAGTTTGGAGAAGAAAGGAGAGCAAGGAAGATAAAAGAGGAAGAAGAAGAGAGTCAAAGATCAAGGTATGTATGTTTTAGAATCAAATATATTTTGGATTCTTAAGGTTTAGTTTTGAGAATAGATGCTCCTTTGGGTTAGGTTTGTGCAAAGAGCACATAAAATCTTAAATTGTTGGGGTTATGAGAGTAAAACCCCAATTGGGAGAAAATAACCATGAAATCATCAAATTATGTGGTTTTATAAAGAGGTGGTGGACACTTAGGTAGGGTTAGGATTTTAGCAGGGTTTTTGAGGTTTGAGGTTCCATAGCACCAATTTAAGTGTTGTGGAGTTGTTTTTAGATTAATTCCATGTAAATTCTTGAGGTATATGAATTATAGAAGTGTATATGAACTATAGAGTTGAATTGGATGGAAACATATGGAAAAATGGAAGCAAAACGCAAATTAGGAAAAAAAATTTGAGGAATTTGCATGCGGTTCTCGGTACAGGAAATGCTCTGTTTTCCTGTTTCGACCATTTGTCGTATTTTGACCATAACTTGCTCATTTCTGATCCGATTTGAGTGATTCAAGTTTCTGGTTAAAATAGACTTCAAGGAGAATCAAACATATAGAAATAAGAATCGTCAAATTCTGATTATAAGTGGCATAAAAATTTACTCAAAGTAGAGTATGTATAAATAGCATGCAGTTCTCGATACGAAATGCTTTCTGTTTTCATCTTTCGACCATTTGTCGTATTTTGACCATAACTTGCTCATTTCTGATCCAATTCGAGTGATTCAAGTTTTTGGTTAAAATAGACTTCAAGGAAAATCAAACATATAGAAATAGGCATCGTCAAATTATGATTATTATTGGCTGAAATCTACTCAAAGTAAGGAGCGTATGTAAGTCCTTTATGCAGTTCAGTTTTAAATATAAGATTATCCGGTTGTTTTGGGCGTAACGTGAGTTTCGGTGCTCGATTGGAGTGATTCTAATTGGAGAAGAACCGCGGCACTTAGCTTTAAAATATTACAAAGAGATAATGTAATATGAAGTTAAGACCACTGGAAAAAAAATGGAAGTAATACAAAAGCGTCACTAGTGTAATCGGCAAATGGACTAGTTGGCATGAAAATACCATAACTTTAGTTGGGATGATCCGATTGGATTGATTCCAATTCCTAAGTAAAATAGATTCATAGAGGAATAAAAATATAGGAATGAGTATGTATGGGGATTAAATGGAATTATGGTTAATGTGTAGTTGTGGTTTTCTTGAAAAAGGTGAAAAGGACTATCGGAAGGGAACGGGAACTCGACGGGAAGCAAGCGAGATTGAGCGGTGAACTGTGAGTGTAAAAATGATGTTTTAAAAGTGAATGATTTTGATGTTAAAATGAAAAGTTTAATGTAAATGTTTATATTGCCTAAATGAAAAGTTTTGATGTAAATGAAAAATTTAATGTACATGTTTATCTTGCATCAATATATATATATATATATATATATATATATATATATATATATATATATATATACTATTATATTAAATTATATATGTATGCATATGTTAAGGCATTATGAAAGTTTAAAATGTGTAAGAATGCATATGTATATTTGCATATATATATGAGTTTTCATGATAAAGTAAAGGATTAAATGGATTTATAAATGTATTTTGATAAATGTTTCGCGATGTGTGATTACTAACCCCATATGGTATTATGATGATATCGAAGTAGAAGTACCTTAAGCGTGTAAGGATTTAGAGGGTAAAGTTATAGGTTACTAAGCGGGGAGGGAATTAGGTGTCTAGGTAATATCCTTACACGTGATAAGGTCTTGTAAATTTGGAACCTTTGTCTGCGTGAGTTTCCGTAGCGTAGTGGTTATGGCCCGGAATGTATTTGTCCCTCAGTCGGTACCAGCTGATCGGTATGTTTATTCCTGGGTTCCATCGGAAAGAAAAACTAAATAAAAAGAAAGAGAGTTTAAGGCATAAATGTTTAAGGCATAAATAGGATTTAATTGTATAAGTATTTAGTATAAAAAGAAAGAAAAAGAAAGTTTAAGGCATAAATGTTTAAAGGCATAAATTGATTTCCAATTGTAATAGTATGTATTACTTTGATATATACTGAAAATGTTATTTTAATGAAAATGTACACTCAGGCTCCTGCATCTCATTATTTTCGTATGTTTCAAAAACATTTTGAGGGACATGAGATAGGTGCACGGGTAAGCGTCACACAGTGCGTGGTCGAGCCATCAAAGAGGAGGCAGCTTTGTGATTTCATTGTATATATAATTTTGCACTGTGTATATGTTGAATATTTTTGTTATGGATATATGTATATGTATAAAGTTGAAAAGGAACTACGTGGGCTTCGATCCTCGAGTGGGCCAGTGCGTGGCGATTAGAAGCTTAAGTTCGGCTCGAGCCCGATCTTTTGATAAAAAAAAAAAAATGCATAAGATTGAAAAGTTTGGAATGTTTTGATGATTGAAATGAATAAATGTATATATGTATATATTGTGTTGATTGAGTTGTGGACGAGTCGAACAAGGAAGTTGAAAATTTGGAAGATTAGAAGTGTTTTTAAATAATTTTGCTGAGTTTTGAAAATGTATAAAGATTTGAAAATTTTATGTTCATATGATTGTTTAATATTTTATTTTAAAATTGCATAAATTATTTATGTGATTTAAATCATATATGCATTACATGACATATTAAATTTTTCACGAGAAAAATCGTCATGCGTGAGCCCCACCGGGGAGAGCTCTGAGAGCGTAGTACCACCACCCAGGAATATGTTGTTGATGAGTCTGCCACTGTTCCTCCACCGCAGTCTGGTGACCCTATGCCGCCCACGAGAGACCGAGTACGCCACCACCTCTTGAGTGGTGGGAGGACGGGCTACAACTAGCGAGATGGCTCGGCTTTTTAGCCAGCTGGCACGTTAAGCGGCTCAGAGGCCGGTAGCTTCTATAGAGAGGGGGCGAAAGCTAGGGGCACGGAACTATGATGGATTGGGAGACCCGGAAAAGGCTTCGTCATGGTTAGAGGGAAATGAACGGGTCTACCAGGTGATGCAGTGTACGGATGAGCAGAAGGTCACTTTTTCTGCCTTTCTCCTACGGGACGAGGCATTGGGTGGTGGAGGGGCGGGTTCAGAAGGAAGATGCCCGGAGGGTGTCACAGGCACAATTTAAGGAAAGTTTGCGAGATAAGTTTGTTCCGGCCCGATTCACCCAGAGATCTGGTGAGGAGTTCTTTAAATTTGGAGCGGGGACCTCTGCGTGAAGCCAGTTATGAGCGGAGTTTTTACGAGCTTGTCGGGCGTGTCCCATTTATCAGGGATGAAGTTTAAAGACTAAGAGATTTGTTGTAGGTCTTCGTCCAAAGATTAGGACCATAGTAGCGTCAGCCCATTTTACATGATGCGGCCCGGGTGGTAGAACGCGATTAGGGTTGAGAGGAGCATAGGGTTGGAAATCCCATTTCACGACCCGGTCGAAGCAATGGTGGGTCGACGTGGGTTCGGGGAGGGGTTCAGTCGCGGTTGAGAGGGAGGAAAAGACCGATGGGCCAGGTGCGTGAGCCAGTCGGGCGAGCCTGATCAAGCTAGGGTTTAGTGAAGGGCCGCATACGGGTGGCTTCAAGGGTCGAAGCCGAGTGTCTTTAAGTGTGAGAAGAACCATTATGGTGAGTGCGGGAATGGGACCAGACGGTTGCTTTAAGTGTAGACGAGGCTGGGACCGCCGCCCAGTGCCCACGAGATGATGGTTACGGCGTGGATCGGGAGTGGAAAAGACGGGACGAGGCGGAGTTAGTCTTGGTAGAGGTCGGTCGAGTCGGAGGGGGTTTGAGACGAGGCCCACCACATTTAGTTTGGAGGACAGCGGTGGGGTCGGCCATTCGGAGGACGGATGGGACGACCTCGGACATAGGCTAGGGTGTTCTGATCGCCCGGCATGAGCGAGATGTAGCACGAGAGGTCGTAGACGGAGTACTATCGAGTTTTGAGGTGATCTTATGTCTTGATAGATCAGGGTGCTACTCACTCGTTTATTTCTCTGAGAATTTATTACGCAGTGAACATAGAGATACATCTCATAGATTGTAGTGTGGTAGTCTCACCTCCTGAGGAGATTCTCTTATAACGAGATAAGTATACATGGGTTGTAGAGTGATTATTGAGGGCCATGAGTTTATAGCCAATTAGTGTGTTCGGACATCCGGGACTTCGATGTGATATTAGGGATGGATTGGGTTTGTCTCCAGCATCACGCCACCATGGATTGTTTCGGGAAAGAAGTTAAAGTTAAGTAGGCCCGCGGGGGAACCGGAGATTACTTTTGTGGGGTAAGAAGATATTGTCACCAGTATGATGTATGCGCTGATGATGGGTGACAAGATGCTCAGAAAATCATGTCAGGTATCTGCTTTATGCGATTGAAATTGAGAGATGATGATATGAGATTGGAAGACATTCCAGTAGTTAGAGAATTTCCGGATGTGTTTCAGATGATCTTCTAGGATTACCCCCGAGATAGAAGATTGATTTTCGGTCGAGTTAGCCACAGGACATACTTGGAATTTCGAGGGCGCCATACGGGGATGGCCTGCGGAGTGAAAAGAACTTAAGGTGCGGATGGAAGAAATGGTCCAGCAGGGGTTCGTCGGGCCAAGGCACATCTCCTTGGGAGCAGGACTTTATTTGTGAAGAAGAAGGATGGGAGCATGCGATTATGTATTGATTAAAGAGTTGAATAAAGTAACAATACGTATCCATTATCCTCTTCAGAGGGATTGATGATCTCTTTGATAAATTCTGAGGAGCTAAAGTATTCTCGAGATTGATTTGAGGTCTCAGGCTATCATCGGTTGAGTTCATGATGAGGATGTTCCCAAAGGCGGCATTCGGAACAGTCACGGGCATTTAGTTTCTAGTCATGCCATTTGGACTTCTGAATGCCCAGTAGCTTTTATGGATCATGAACAAGATTTCGGGGCCTTGCCGTCGGTTGTGATCGTGTTTATTGGCTTGATATCTTGTCTATTCGAGGCGTGGAGAAGAACATGCGAGCGCAGGGATAATTCTGCAAACATTACGGGAACATCGGTTATATGCTAAACTTAGTAAGTGTCGAGTTTTTGGCTCGGCGATTAATCGCTTTTGGGTTGCTCTTTTCGGAGGATCTCGGTGGATCGCGAAGGTCGGCGATGCGGATTGGAAACCTCACGAGGTGTTACAGGAGATAGCGAGTTTTCTTGGTTTTGGCGGGGAATTCACAGGTAAGTTCGTTGAGGATTCTCGAGATAGCCGCGCCTTTGACTGGGCGACGAGGAAGAGGCAGTTTTATGGTCGAGGCTTGTCATAAGAGTTTGGTGGCGGAAGGAGATTGACCTCAACTCCGGTACACTTCCATCCAGGGCGGGGATGGCTGCGGTGTATTGTGATGCCTCACAGAGGCGAGGCTGGGTTGTGTGTTAATGCGAATGACAAGGTGATTGCATATGCTTCTAGAGCGATTGAAGAAGCATAGGCAGAATTATCCCTACACCGCGACTGAAATTTACTTGACCGTAGTATTTGCCTTCTAACGGATATGGGCATTACTTAAATGGAGTGCCACGTAAGGATTTTACGGATCATAAGAGCTTGTAGTAGTATCTGTTCTGCGAAGGAGGCGAACATGAGACCGAGAGGAGATGGACGAGGCGATCAAGGATTATGAATGTACCATTGAATATCATCTACAGAAAGTGACGTGGTGTGATGTAGTGGAAGACCCATAGGTTCCCTATCGCGCACATTAGAGGGGTGGTATCTTTCCTCATTCCATAGAATTGAGGTCCTTGGAATGAGGTAGGCGACGGTCGAAACTAACATTAGCCACATTTCATGTAAATCTGTATTGATAGACGGGTTAGAAGAGCTTCAGATTCAAGATCCACGAATGAGTGAAGTTGAGAGGTGAAGTAAAATTACGGAGCAACGGGGGATTGTCATTGAGAGAAGATGAATTAAGGTGGTCGTGGGGCCGGAAGGTTGTGTGTCACAGGATATAAGGTGATGTGAGGGAGAGAGATTATGGAGGAAGCCCATTCCTCCGCTTATGCTATGCATCAGGAAGCACAGATGTATCATACCACTAAAGGAACAACTAGCGGTGGAAGGGTATGAAGAGGGATATTGTAGAGTTCGTCTTCAGATGTCTCACATGTCGGCCGGGTGAAAGCTAGGAACATCGAAGCACACGGGGACTGCTACAGTGCTCCGTCCCTCGGTGGAAATGGGAGAGAATCCTTATGGTTTTGTGGTAGGACTTCCACGTTGTCGGAGTGGCCACGATACGATATGGGTGATTGTGGACAGACTGACGAAATCGACCCATTTCCTCCCTATCAAGAATAGTGATTCATTGGATAAGTTGGCCCCGATTATACGTTAGAGATTATCGGTACATGGTACGCCCGATTTCCGACTGTTTGAGGCAGAGATCCACCGGGTTTACCTCAACGGTTTTGACCCGGTTTGAATGCCCTTGGCACTAACACGCATTTGAAGTACGGCTTTTCATCCACGGACGGATGTGATGCGAGAGGACTATCTGAGACTTTAGAGGATATGCTTAGGGCGTGTGCAGGTTTAGAGGGGCTGGGACACCATCCCCGCCCCCGATGGGTTTTGCATCTGATAACCGATTATCAGAGACCCCGATGTGGTATGGCCCCTTATGAGAGCTCTTTATGGACCGGAAATGTCGAACTCGGTCTGTTGGGGACGAGGTAGGTGAAAGGAAATTAGTAGATTAGAATCGTTGAGTGAGCTTGTGATAAGATCGAAGTTATAAGGGATAGGCGAAAGTGCCTGAGGCCAAATGAAAAGTTATGCGGTAATCACGAAGTAGGGACCTAAGTAGAGTTCGAGTAGGGGACATGAGCTATTTTGAGTTTCCCCATGGAAGGCGTACTAATAGTTGGAAGCGTGGAAAGGCGAGGTCAGGTATATTGGACCCGCTGAGATTGTTGAGAGGATTGGGGAGGTGGCATATCGATTAGATGCCGTCGGCCTCGTCGCATTCACGATGTTTTCCATGTTTCTATGCTCGCAAGTACATACCGGACCCTTCACATGTATTGGCTGGGGTCCCCACCCTTCATCTCTCTTGGTGGGTCCCACTCATAGGTCTTGTGGGCGGGGACCCAGCGCCTTTCTTTCGCCTCCATGAGAGCTCGAACCCACGACCCAAAGGGACTCTTATAGAAGTGGGGAACACTCTCACTACCAACTAAGCTAGTAGAAGTGTTTGGAATATTAGAAGTGTTTTTAAATGTTTTCGTAGGTTTTGTAAATTTGGGAAAGTCCGAAAAAGCGAGGAGGAAACTACGACGATTTTACGAAAAATCTAAGCGTTGAAAAGAAAAGAAAAAAAAATTTACCACTTGGCTTACGCATTATTTTCTAAAGATATGTTTAAGGATTGTAAGGGGTTCGCTCCATGGATTGTGATTGTTTTAAGGAAAAGTTTATCCATTGGAGTCTTGGAGGGAATCCCCTCGGGTTCATGAGGTTCATCCGGTCGAATCCTTCATTGTTGAATCTTGGCCTCTTAATAGTTTTTTGAATATTTTTATTTATAAAATAGTGGCTGAATTACGAGATCAAATGCAAATTTGACGGAATGATAATTCCGTCCTGAATTTAATGACGGAAAAACAATTTGCGTCACAATTTTGTGGCTTAGATTTACGACGATTTGTGGCGGATATCAACAAAAATAATTTTAATTCGTATTAGACACTATTTCAAAATATTATAATATTTTAAAAAATATTTAAAATAATTGAAATTTTATTATTAATATATGTTGTCTTTATATTGTGCAATTTTTAAAAAATATTTTCAAATTTGTGATATTTCTATATTTTAAATTGTATATATAATTGTGCACAACGACATAGTCATAAAATTAATAAATATCCAAAATAAATGATATATATATATATATATATATATATATATATATATATATATATATATATATATATATATATATATATATATATATATATATATATATATATATATATATATATATATATATAATAATATATATATATATATATATATATATATATATATATATATATATATATATATATATATATATATATATATATATATATATATGCTAACTATATATATATATATATATATATATATATATATATATATATATATATATATATGTATAATAACATATATATATATATATATATATCATGCTACGATGTTACAAAAGTTGAAATTATAAAAAATTTGTGATATTTGAAAATAAAATTTTTATTTTATCCCCCTGGTTGAAAGCTGTTAGACGACTTGTTAAGCAGTATGTTCGAAGTTGACTCGATTTCGTTAAATAAAGCACAAACTATTCCTATAAGTTGTTTGTAACACCCCGTCCCGAGAGAGGGTACAGTACATGATACTGTAGGGGTGTATAAGAGTACCAAGGGTCATATTGTAGTATTTTGGAGACTAAAGTAGGAAATGATAATTTGGTAAAACCAGGAATTATGGTATTAAAAGAAGGGTACAATTGTCATTTAGCAAAAAGAATATGGAAATTAGAATCAAAGTAGAGATGGGCCATAGTGGAAATTAAACAAGTGGCATTGCAAAATTAAAATGTTTGAGGACCCAATTGCAAATATAGGAATATGGGAGTATAAATGTGTAGAGGCAAAGCGGAATTCATTTTGTTTCTCATGAAATTTGAGGATTGTTTGGAGAAGAAGGAGAAGCGAGGAAGAGAAGAGAGGAGGGAAGAAGAAGGAGGAGGAGAAGTCCAAAGATCAAGGTATGTATGTTTTAGAATCAAATATATTTTGGATTCTTAAGGTTTAGTTTGGAGAATAGATGCTCATTTAGGTTAGGTTTGTGAAAGGCACGTAAACTGTAAATTGTTGGATTATGAGGTAAAACCCAGTGGGAGAAAATAACCATGAAATCATCAAATTATGTGGTTTATAAAGAATTAGTGGACCTTAGGTAGGGTTCTTGGATTTTCACTTAGGGTTTTGAGGTTTTGAGGTTTCGTGCGCCGATTTAAGTGTTGTGGAGTTGTTTTAGATTAATTCCATGTAAATTCTTGAGGTATATGAATTATAGGAGATCATAATATGGACTATAGAGTTGAATTGGATGGAAACATAGGAAAAATGGAAGCAAAACACAAATTATTTGGAAAAAAAATTTCAAGGGGCTAATGCGGTTCTCGGTACGAAATACTCTGTTTTCCTATTTACGACCATTTAATGATATTTGACCATAACTTGCTCATTTCTGATCGATTTGAGTGATTCAAGTTTCTGGTTAAAATAGACTTCAAGGAGAATCAAGCATATAGAAATAGAATCAATCCAATTCTGATTATAAGTGGCATAAAAATTTACTCCAAAGTAAGAGTACATGTGTAAACCCTTTGTCACAGTTCAGTACGAGAAATGCTACATTTTCCTCTTCAACCATTGTCGATATTTGACCATAACTTGCTCATTTCTGATCCGATTTGATGATTCAGAGTTTCTGTTTAAAATAGACTTCAAGGAAAATCAAACATATAGAAATAGGCGTAGTCAAAATTCTGATTATTAGTGGCCTAAAAATCTACTCAAAGTAGGGCCCGTATGTAAGCCCTTTGTCACAGTTCGATTTTTGAATATATAGATTAGCAGAGTTGTTTGGAGAATGCGTGAGTTTTCGATTGCTCGATTTGGGTGATTCTAATTGGAGAAGAACCCTTAGCACCTTAACTAAAATAGTACAAAGAGATAATGTCGAATATGAAGTTAAGACCCTGGAAAAAAATGAGTAATATATTTGTCCCTAGTGTAATCGGTAAATGGACTGGCGTTGGCATGAAAATACCATAACTTTAGTTGGGATGATCCAGTTGGATTGATTCAATTCCTAAAGTAAAATAGATTCATAGAGGAATAAGAATAGGAATGAGTGTGTATGGGGGATTAAATGGAAATTATGGTTAATGTGTAGTTGTGGTTTTCTTGAAAAAGGTGAAAAGGACTATCGGAAGGGAACGGGAACTCGACGGGAAGCAAGCGAGATTGAGCGGTGAACTGTGAGTGTAAAAATGATGTTTTAAAAGTTGAATGATTTTTTGATGTTAAAAAGTAGAAAGTTTAATGTAAATGTTTATATTGCCTAAATGAAAAGTTTTGATGTAAATGAAAAATTTAATGTACATGTTTATCTTGCATCAATATATATATATATATATATATATATATATATATATATATATATATATATATATATATATTTATATTAAATTATATATGTATGTATATGTTAAGGCATTATGAAAGTTTAAAATGTGTAAAGAATGCATATGTATATTTGCATATATATATGAGTTTTTCATGATAAAGTAAAGGATTTAAATGGATTTATAAATGTATTTTTGATAAATGTTTCTTGATGGTTGCTCTAACCCATTATATTTGTTATGGCGATATCGACCGAGGGTACCTTAAGGCGTGTAAGGATTTAGAGGGTAAAGTTATGGATTTCATGAGGAGGGAATTAGGTGTCTAGAGTAAATATCCTTATCGTGATAAGGTCTTTATATTTGGAACCCTATGCAAAGCATGAGTTTCTCCCAGTAGCGTAGTGGTTATGAGCGGAATGTGTTGTCCCTCACTTGAGTCAGGTACCCGAGTGTTCGATGTGTTTATTCCACTGGGTTCATCGAGAAGAAAGAAAGAAAATAAAGAAGTTTAAGGCATAAATGTTTAAGGCATAAATGGATTTTAATTGTATAAGTATTTATTATAAAGAAAGAAAGAAAGTTTAAGGCATAAAAATGTTTTAAGGCATAAATTGATTTTAATTGTAATAGTATATGTAATACTTTGATATATCTTTTGAAAATGTTATTTTAATGAAAATGTACTCACTTTGGGCTCCTTTAGCTCATTATTTTCGTGTGTTTTAAAGCATTTCGGGGACAGAGATAGGTGCACGGGTGGGCGTCGGTGCGGTGGTCGAACTATCGAGAGCGGCCTTTGTGTGATTTCATTGTATATATAATTTTGCATATTGTATATGTTGAATATTTTGTTATGGATATATGTATATGTATAAAGTTGAAAAGGAACTACGTGGGCTTTGATCCTCGGTGGGCTGAGTACGTATTAGGCGGTCGGCAAGTGGCTGGCCAAATCTTTTGATAAAAAAAAAATGCATGAAATTGAAAAAAGTTTGGAATGTTTGATGATTGAAATGAATAAATGTATATATGTATATATTGTGTTGATTGAGTTGTGGACGAGGAGTCCAAACAAGGAAGTTGAAAATTTGGAAGATTAGAAGTGTTTTTAAATGTTTTCGCAGGTTTTGAAAATGTTATAAAGATTTGAAAATTTTATGTTCATATGATTGTTTTAATGTTTTGTTACAAAATTGCATAAATTATTTATGTGATTTAAAATCATATATGCGATACATGACATATTAAATTTTGAATTCACGAATGCGCGTCGTCGTAGGCCCCACTTGAGAGAGCTCAAGGCGTGGAGTACCACCACGAGGAATATGTTGATGAGTGCCTTTATGTTCCTCCACCCTGTCTGGTGACCCTATGCAACCACAGACAGGGCTGCCACCACCACCTGAGGTCGTGGGAGGGCAGGTCTATAGAAGCGGATGGCTCGACTTTTAGCCAACTGCGTTCTGGCCGACCAGAGGCGGTGGCCATAGAGAGAGGCGAAGCTAGGGGCACGGAACTATGGATGATTGGGAGACCGGGAAGGCTTAGGTATGGTTGAGAGGAAATGGGCTTGGTCTACAGGAGTGATCACGGTGTATGTGGATGAGGGATCAGCACACGCTTTCTCCTACGAGACCAAGAGCATTGGAGTGGTGGAGCGGAGTTCAAAGGAAGATGCAGGAGGAGTGTCACGGGCCTGATTTAGGAAGGGATTTGAGATAAGTTTGTTCCCGGCCCGGTTACCCGAATCTGGTGAGGAGTTCTTCAAATTTGGAGAGCGGGGACACTCATGTGACGGATTATGAGCGCGGAGTTTTACGAGCTCGTCGGACATGTCCATTTATCAAGGATGGCGAAGTTTGAAGACAGAGATTTGTTGTGGTCTTCGTCGAGAGAGATTGGGGACCATAGTGTGATCGAAGCTGACCACACACGTGAGTACGACCGGGTGGTGAGGCTGCGAGTTAGCGGGTTGAGAGGAGCATGGGGTTGAGAAATCCGGGCTACGAGCTGACCAGGTTCAAGCGGAACAAGGTCGGCGTGTTCCCGGGAGGTTCGATGCGCCGAGTTGAGGGGAGGAAAGACCGCAGTGGGGCGTTCTGCGCGGTGATCGGGGGCCTGATCCCAGCGAGGGTTCGGTGACCTCTGAGGTAGCTCGAGGGTCAGCGAGTGTGCTAAGTGTGGGAAGAACCATTATGGTGAGGAGTGCGAATGGGACGAACCGATTCACTTTAAGTGTGGACAATAGGGACGCGCGCCGCGAAAGAGTGCCCGCAGAGATAGTTTACCAGCGGTGGATCGAGTGGAGGCCGGCGAGCGGGACGGAGGCGATTCGGTCTTGTTAGAGGTCGGTCGGAGTCGAGAGGGGTTTCGAACCCGGGGGAGCCCCACCACATTGCAGATTTGGAGGACCCACCGGCGGGTAAGGAGTCGGCCCGTCGGAGGACCAGTCAGGACAACCTCGGGAACTGCCAGGCTAGAGGTGTTTCACGATCACCCGGCGAGGAGCGGATGTGTAGCACCGAGGAGGTCATGACAGTGTATCCATGTTTTAGAGAGTGATGCTTATGTCTTGATAGATCCAGGTGCTACTCACTCGTTTATTTCTCTGAGGAAATTTATTGCCTGGTGAACATAGAGATACATCTCGTAGATTGTAGTATGGTAGTCTCCTTCTGCAGGGAGATTCACTTATAAGCGGATAGAGTATACATGGGTTGTAGAGTATGATTATTGAGACCATGAGTTTATGGCCAATTTGGTAGTGTTGGACATCAGGGACTTCAATGTGATATTAGTGATGGGATTGGTTGTCCTCGACATCGCGCCTCATCGTTGTTTCGGGAAAGAGTTAAGATTACGTAGGCCAGGAGAACCAGGGTACACATGGGGTAAGAAAAGATATTGTCCCTCGATATGAGTATGCAGTGATGATGCATTTGGGAGGATGCTCAGAATCACTCTCCGGGAGTATCTAGCCTATGCGGTTGAGGTGAAGATGATGATATGAGATTGGAAGACATTCCGATTAGTCGGAGAATTTCGGTTAATGTTTCCGGATGATCTTCGAGGATTACCACAGATAAATTGATTTTCGGATGAGTTAGCCTGGGACATACTTGGAGTTCGAGGCGCCATACGAGGATGGCCCTTCACGGGGGTGAAAGAACTTAAGGTGGGATGAAGAAATGGTCAACAAAGGGGGTTCGTCGAATAGAACCTTTTATCTCAGCAGGGAACACTTGGGTTTATTGTGAAGAAGAAGGACGAGACATGCGATTATGTATTGATTCTGAGAGAGTTGAATAAAGTAACAATGCACGTGTCGGTATCCTCTTCCAGAGGATTGATGATCTCTTTTGATCGATTACAAGGAGCTAAAGTATTCTCCAGAAGTGATTTGAGGTGTTTATCATGGTTGAGAGTTAAGTGATGAGGATGTTCCCAGGCGAGCATTTAGAACACGATGGGGGCATTTTGAGTTTCTAGTCATGCCATTTGGACTTACGATGCCCGGTAGCTTTGCATGGATCTCATGAGCGAGGTTTTCAAGCCTTGCCCAGATCAGGTTTGTGATGCGTCGTTTTACAATCGGCGACCTCTTGATCTATTCGAGGCGTGGAGAAAAATTTGTCACGAGCACTTAGGATAATTACTTGAGCATTACGGGAACATCGGTTATATGCTAAACTTAGTAGTGTGGAGTTTGGCTCGACAATGTCGCTTTTTGGGACATAGTTTGCGGAGGAGTCTGGAGTGGATAAAGGCGGAAGATTCGAGCGTGCGGTGGAGGCCTCACTGCGGTGTTACGGAGATGGGGTTTTCTTGGTTTTGGGGGAGTCAAATGAGTTCGTTGTGGGATTCTCGAAGATAGCCGCGCCTTTTGACTAGGCGTGAGAAGGAACCGTTTTTATCAAGTGGGAGGCCCAGTCGTAAGTTTCGATGAGGCGAAAGGAGATTGACCTCGGCTCCGGTACTTGCACTTCCATCGCGGGGCGAGATGCGCTGCGGTGTATTGTGATCTTATAAGAAGCGAGGCTGGAGTTGTGTGTTAATCTGAGAATGACAAGGTGATTGCATATGCTTCTGAAGCGATTGAAGAAGCATGAAGCAAAGGGTATCTACACACGACCACAGAGCTAGCGGTAGTAGTATTTGCCTAGGATATGGAGGCATTACTTAAATGGAGTGCCACATGGGATTTTACGGATCATAAGGCTTGCGGAGTATCTGTTTGTTTTGAAGGAATGGAGCATGAGACGGAGGAGATGGATTGAGCGATCAAGGATTATGAATGTATAATTGAATATCATCCTAGAGGCGACGTGGTAGCGAGATGCTCTTAGTAGAAAGATTCATGAGTTCCACTATCGCGCGCGTGAGGGTGATGCGTCTTCCTCGACTCGTAAATTGAGGTCCTTGGGTGTGAGGCTAAAAATGACGGTCGAGGAGCAGCGGTGGCCATTTCGTATGCGTCTGTTTGTTGATGAACGGGTTGAGGAAGCCGATTCAAGATCCACGGATAGTGAAGTTGAGGGTGATAGAGTGCGAAGCGACGAGGGGGTTTTCATTGAGAGAAGATGATGCTAGGTGGTCGTGATGAGAGGTTGTGTGTCTGGGATGTAGGTGATGTGAGGAGAGAGATTATGGAGGAAGCCCATTCCTCCGCTTATGTATACATCAAGGGAAGCACAAAGATGTATCATACCTAAAGGAACACTAACGGTGGAAGGGTATGAGAGAGGGATATTGTAGAGTTCGTCTTAGGGGATGTCTCACATGTCGGCCAGTGAAGCTAGAGACATCGAAGCTAACGGGACTCTTACAGTCCTCTGATCCACGGTGGAAATGGGAGAGAATCACTATGGATTTTGTGGTAGGACACCACGTTGCGGAGTGGCGGGATGCGATATAGGTGATTATTGAATGACGGCCGAGAAATCGACCCATTTCCATCTATCGGGAATAGTAGATTCGTGGATAAGTTGGCCCCGATTATCACGTTAGAATTATCGAGGCTTTGCATGATACGCCCGGTTTCCATTGTTTGAGACGAGAGATCGGAGTTTACCTCATGGTTTTGGCTTTAGTTTCTGAGAATGCCTTAGTAACACACGCATTTGTCTTTGGCTTTTCATCCACGAGACGGATAGCCCCGATCGAGAGAGGACTATGGACTTTAGGGATATGCTTAGGGCATGTGTTCTCAGGTTTAGAGGAGGCTGGGACACCCATCCCTACCCACTGATGGGTTTGCATACGAAATAGCAGTTATCGGACCGGGTATTGGTATGGCCCATATGTATGGGTGAATCGAACTCCGATTTTGTTGGGACGAGGTAGGTGAAAGGAAATTAGTAGGTCAGAATCGTTCAAGTGACTTTGATAAGATCAAAGTTATAAGGGATGGCAGAAAATTACCTGAGCCAAACCAGAGAAAAGTTATGTGGCAATCAAGTAGGAACTAGAGTTCGAAGTGAGGACATAGTATTTTTTGAGGATTTTCCCCCGCGGAAGGGGCGTACTAAAGTTTGGAAGCGTGGAAGGCGGAGTCAGGTATATTGGACCATACGGGGTGTTGAGAGGATTGGGAGAGTGGCATATCGATTGGAGCGCCATCGACCTCGATCGCATTCACGATGTTTTCCATGTTTCTATGCTCGCAGTACATACGGACCCTTCACATGTATTGTTGTGGGGTCCCACCCTTCATCTCTCCTCTTCGGTGGGTCCCACTCATGGAGTCTTTGTTCTGGCGGATGGCCCTTACTCTTTAGCCTCCATGAGGCTCGAACCCACGACTTGAGGGACTCTTATAGAAGTGGGAGCACTCTGCTCTGGCCCAGGCTAGTAGAAGTGTTTGGAAGATTAGAAGTGTTTTTAAATGTTTTTCGTAGGTTTGTAAATTTGAGAAAGTCCGAGAAAAGCGGAGGAAACTTTGGCAGGGCCACACGAAAAATCTAGGCGTTGAAAAAGAAAAGAAAAAAAAAAATTTACCACTTAAACCAGCATTATTTTCTAAGGTATATATTAGGATTGTAAGGGTTAAGCTCTATGGATTTTATTTGATTGTTTGAGGAAAAGTTTAATCACCTTAGTTTTAGGGACCTTAAAGACCAAATATTGGGACTCCTTACCTGATTTTTTTAAACCGGCGGTACACTGTGGGTATGGCCCACATCTTATAACAATTGAAATATTATATACATGCTGTGAGTCCATTTACAAATACAAAACTTTACTTTTACATTTACAATTTGACACGGAACTCGTGAAGTGAACCCGCCCCTGAAGTGTGTTGGCCGGTGTATGCGGGATGTTTCATGATGTCTTCTCCTTTACGCGGATTAAAACCGTGCTAGCTTTAAACGAGGTAAGGGAAACATTTCTTATGCATATACACATTTAAACGCATAACAATGCGAGATAATATAAATTTCATGCATTTATATTATGAACTTATCTGATACTTCTTCTTATAACAGGCTTTGCTTGTCGGATCTCAGTAGGAGTTACATATCTTATTCTTATCACGGAACATATCCTTATAACGAGACTTATGTGCATTCGGGAATCTGTAGGAGTTAAGAACTTATACTTATACGGATTTATGTTTATTCGGGGACTCATTAGGAATTCTGAGAACTTATACTTACTTCTCTGGAACATATCTTTGTACTTGGATCTTATACGAGAAGCTTATTCTCGTATTTTGGATCTGAAGTACGTAGATACTATAGACGTTTTCTTTGTACAAAAGTACGTGGAATGCTACGAGACTGATTCCTTATCTGAGTACCCGCGTAGGTACTCAGGACTTATGTATCTTGCGGATGCGTGAGTACTTTCGTGGTACTACGAGATAAAATTACCAGTAGATTTTTCTTTGGACTTATGCTTAATCTACCAATACGGGAGTACCATGGGCCTGCGAGTTTTGCGAATCACGGGACTTATCGGATACGGGGAGTACCGTAGATGCTGAACTTGATCGGATGCGGGAGTACCGTGGTACTCTGGGACTTGCGGATCTTTGGACTTGTCGAATCTGGGAGTACCGTAGGTACTACGAGCGGTCAGTACGGACGAACTTAATCAAATGCTCGATGCGAAGTAGGTACTCTGAAACGAATCGAGATCTGAGGACGAGAACTTAATCGAATCTTTGGAGTACGAAGTAGATGCTCTGAAACCGAATCAGTCTGAAGCAGAACTTAATCCAAATCTTTGGAGTACCGTAAGGTACTAAGACGAATCGAGATCTGGGGGCTGAGAACTTAATCAAAATCTTTGGAGTACAGTGGAGTGCTACAGAGCAGTCCAGTCTGAGGCGAGAACTTATTCAGTCTGGGACTTGTCGGATGCGAAGTACGTGGAGTGCTAACGGGACTGACCGGATGCGGGACTTGTCGGATCTGAAGTACGGCGGAACTACGGGAACATATCGAGATACAAGGCAGAACTTATTGAGATCACGGGACTTGGTCACGGGAGTACGGCCGTCTCTTCTGGGACTTGTCGGATCTACGAGGACTTGTCGGATCTGAAGTACCGTGAGTGCTACAAGGAACATATCGAATCTGAGAATGAACTTATTCGGATCTGGGACTTATCGGATACGGGAGTACGTAGGTGCTACGGAACTGACCAGTCCTGAGGACTTGTCGAGATCTGGGGAGCAAGTAGGTGCTACCAGAGCAATATCGGATCTGAGGACGAACTTATTCGGATCACGGGGACTTATCGAGATCTGTGAAGTACCGCGTAGGTACTACGAGGACTTATTGAGATACGAGGACTTATCGGATACAGGGAGTACCGTGGGTACTACGGGACTGCTCAGGATCTGGGAGTACCGGGTACTACAGGAACATTTTCGGATACGGGTACCGCCCAGTGCTGCGGGGCTTGGCCGAGAGGCAGGGTGCCGGTAGGTACTCACGGATCTTGTCCCGAGACGAGTGCCCGAAGTGGGTGCCTGAGCAGTCTGTGAGGGTACGGTCGGATCTTTACTCTTTGTGCATTATTCGGGGAGTCTTATCATATAATTGTTTGACTTCACTGAACCGTTAATCTCGCGAGGATAGGTAGGACCGCGGCCTGATAAGTGCAGAAGATACTATACAATGCGGAAGTGTCGTAGCCTTAGTCGAACGGGAGTCTTGGTAGCACTAATCGAGCAGTGGGTATCATACTTGGGAATGCAGAGTACTAATGCGAGGTGCGGAAGGCACTAATCGGGAATCTTAGAAGTACTAATCAGGAGTCTTGGGAGCACTAATCGAGTACGAAATTGCTAACCGGAATGATGAGTCTTTGTGTCATTTAATAGCGGTCTTAGGTGGTTTCTGATTATATGAATTGATAAATAGGGCATTCTTAGCGCCAGGTTTTCATGACAGATAGTCCTTCATTCTTGGTAAGGTATGATACGTGTAATCACACCTTATTCATGATTCTTATTCTTCTATGAATCTACTTTACCCAGGAATTGGAATCAATTCATTCGGATCATCCAAACTAAAGTTATGGCATTTTCATGCCAAATAGTCGGTTTACCAATTTTTCTGAGGTACAGATTGTAATAATTATTTTCCAGTGCCTTGTCTTGATATTTGGCACTGGACCTTTGTACTATTTTAAATTTAAGGTGTTAAGGGTTCTATTCCAACTGGAATCACCTCATTCGGAGCACCGGAACTCAAATTCTGCGTCACAGAAGCTTGACTTCGGTATACTATGATCAGGCGATGTAGGAAATGGGGGCACCGCATGCTTTCGGCAGAGTGGTACGAGCTATCTAGAGTCAAATTTGGAGATACCTATAAACATGTTTTGGTTCTCCTTGAAGTCTATTTTAAATAGCCACTTGAATCACTAAATTCGGATAAAATGAGCAAGTTATGGCTAATTTCACGAAAACTGGTCGAAGCGGGAAAACCGGAACCGGGTTGTCTTGGGAAGTCTGAGTCCTAGCATGGGTACAGGACCAACCAAAAATGACGGAGACAGTTGTACGGTACAAGCTCAAATTGTACCTGTACAATTCACCCGAACATTCCCAGAATGTGTGTTTTCTCACATTTTCCATACTTTTGATCCCCCGATCCACTTCTACGCCCCAAACACGCCAGCTTGATTCAGAATTCACCTTGGAATCTCTTTTCTACTCGAGTTCCTCTTTCAATTTACATATATTTCTTCAAAAATCCATCATGTGGATTTCTTCCAAAACTTTCCTTCTAATGGGTTATAGCATACACAAACAAAACATGAGGATTAGTTAGGGTTTGATACAGCCACTAACTCGATTACTGCCAGAGTAACCGTAGATTCATCTCAAGAGAGATTTCATGAGCTAACTTGTGCCATATGGGGTTTTACCCACACCTTACTGCTATCATTTTTTGGGTTAAGATGAAACCCTAGCAAAACCCCATGTTTGGGGACAACTACTAACCAACCAAGCATGGAAATTCATACATAATCACATAAAATTCATAATCAAGGTGAGTTTCCATACCTTTTTGACTTGATCCCCTCTTCCTCTTCTTCTCTTTCTTCTTCTTCTTCTTCTTCTTCTTCCCTTCACGTTTTGTTCCTCCTCCCCCAAATGAAACCAATTTTGATGTTTTAAATCCAGATTTTGTTAAGGCCTTGTTTGGCCATCAAAAACCCATTTTTGGGTTCTTATCATAATTGCATTTTTGTCCCTGACTATTGGCCATTTATTTCAATTCCTTTTCTTGTATTTTTGGTCTCTCATCTTCTAGGAAATTATACAACCATTCCTATTATTTCTTCTTTGGCCTCAAATCTTTCACATTAGGACTTTTAAGCCCCTTTTTGGACCCGTACAAAATTGTCCTTAAGTTTTGTAACTTTAGGGTCTCTTGTTTCCGGAGTTTGCATTTGACTCGTAAACTTGATCAAATTAGGCTTACAATACCTAAACATGTCAGCGACTAGGGTGTATTTTTGAGATTTATTGATTTAATATCAGTTTAGATATGGGAGGTCCTCGGGTTCATGAGGTTAATCTGGGTCGGGATCCTTCATTTGTTGAATCAATCTTGGCCTCCTTAATAGTTTTTTTGAATATTTTTTTTATTTATAAAATAGTGAATTACGAGATCGTCACAAATTTGTGTGAATGATAATTAAGATCCTGGTGCTGACGGAATGATAATTAAGTCCTGAGTATGTGAGCTCTGATTCGTCTACAATTTTGTGATCGATTTGGCCAATTTGTGACGGATATCAACAAAAATAATTTTAATTCGTATTAGACACTATTTCAAAATATTCTAATATTTTAAAATATTTAAAACTATTTGAAATTTTATTATTAATATATGTTGTGCTATATTGTGCAATTTTTTTAAAAAATATTTTCAAATTTGTGATATTTCTATATTTTAAATTGTATATATAATTGTGCACAGTGACATAGTCATAAAAATTAATAAATATCAAAATAAATGATATATATATATATATCATGCTACGATGTTACAAAAGTTGAAATTATAAAAATTTGTGATATTTGAAAATAAAATTTTATTTTATCCCCTATTGGTTCAAAGCTAATTGAAGCAACTTGTTAAACCGTATATTCGAGATTGACTCGATTTCGTTAAATAAAGCACAAACTATTCCTATAAGTTGTTTGTAACACCCCGTCCCGAGAGAGGGTACAGTACATGATACTGTAGGGGTGTATAAGAGTACCAAGGGTCATATTGTAGTATTTTGGAGACTAAAGTAGGAAATGATGAATTTGGTAAGCAAGATTATGATATTAAAGAAGAATGCAAATTGTCATTTAGCAAAAAGAATATGGAAATTAGAATCAAAGTAAAGATGGGCCATAGTGGAAATTAAACAAGTGGCATTGCAAAATTAAAATGTTTGAGGACTTAAATTTGCAAATATGAGAATATGGGAGTATAAATAGCCATGAGGCAAAAGCGGAATTCATTTTTGTTCTCATAAGGCTAGGGTTCCGTTTGGAGAAGAAAGGAGCAAGGAAGAGAAGAAGAGGAAGAAGGAGGAGGAGAAGTCCAAAGATCAAGGTATATATGTTTTAGAATCAAATATATTTTGGATTCTTAAGGTTTAGTTTAGAGAATAGATGCTCCTTTGGGTTAGGTTTGTGCAAAGAGCACATAAACTCTTAAATTGTTGGGGTTATGAGAGTAAAACCCCAATTGGGAGAAAATAACCATGAAATCATCAAATTATGTGGTTTTATAAAGTGAATTGAATGTAGGTAGGGTTCTTGTAGTTTTCACTTAGGGTTTTGAGGTTTGAGGTTCCATAGCACCAATTTAAGTGTTGTGGAGTTGTTTTTAGATTAATTCCATGTAAATTCTTGAGGTATATGAATTATAGAAGTGTATATGGACTATAGAGTTGAATTGGATGGAAACATATGGAAAAATGGAAGCAAAACACAAATTCTGGAAAAAAATTTCAAGGGACTGTCTGGTTCTCGGTACAGTATCTTTTGTTTCCTGTTCGACCATTTGTCGTATTTTGACCATAACTTGCTCATTCTGACTCACATTGAGTGATTCAAGTTTTGAATTGTAATAGACTTCAAGGAGAATCATGTTAGAAAATAGGAATCGATCCAAATTCTGATTATAAAGTAACATAAAAATTTACTCAAAATGAAGGTATGTGTAAATACTTAATATCTGATTCTCGATGCGGGAAATGTTACGTTTTCCTCTTTTCGACCATTTGTCGTATTTTGACCATAACTTGCTAATTTACGATCCGATTTGGTGATTGAGGATTTCTGGTCAAAATAGACTTCAGGAAAAATCAAACATATAGAAATGAGCATCGTCAAATTCTGATTATTAGTGGCTAAAAATTTACTGTAGGAGCCCGTGTAAGCCCAGCATGCGGATTCGTTTTGAATATAAGTGCTTGGTTGTTTTGAATAAGTGAGTTTTGATTGCTTCGATTTGGGTGATTCTAGTGGAGAAGAACCCTTGCACCTTAGCTTTAAAATAGTACAAAGAAGATAATGTCAAATATAAAGTTAAGACCTGGAAAAAAAAAAATGAGATATCCTAGCTGTCCACTAGTGTAATCGGTAAATGAGGACTAGTTGGCATGAAAATACCATAACTTTAGTTGGGATGATCAGTTGGATTGATTCAATTCTAAGTAAAATAGATTCATGAGAACAGAATATAGGAATGAATTAGTATATGGGGATTAAATGGAAATTATGGTTAATGTAGTTGTGGTTTTCTTTGAAAAATGTGAAAAGGGAGATTTATCGGAAGGAGCAGGGAACTCGACGGGAAATAAGCGAATTGAGAAGCGGTGAAGCGTGAGTGTAAAAATGATGTTTTACAAATTGAGTTTTAAAAAGTGAATGATTTTGATGTTAAAATGAAAAGTTTAATGTAAATGTTTATATTGCCTAAATAAAGTTTTTGATGTTAATAGAAAAATTTAATATACATGTTTATCTTGCATCCAAATATATATATATTTATATTAAATTATATATGTATGCATATGTTAAGAGCATTATGAAAGTTTAAAAATGTGTAAAGAATGCATATGTATATTTGCATATATATATATAGAGTTTCATGATAAAGTAAAGGATTTAAATGGATTTATAAATATATTTTGATAAAATGTTTTTCTTGATGGTTACCACAACCCCATATGGTAGTATAGTGATATCGGTAGAATGCGAAGTAGCGTGTAAGGATTTAGGGTAAAGTTATAGGTTACTAATTGAGGAGAGGGAATTAGGTGTCTAGAGTAATATCCTTATACGTGATAAGGTGCTATGACTTGAACCCTATGCAAGCGTGAGTTTCTCCAGTGGCGCGTGAGTGGTTATGAATTTGGAATGTGGTTGTCCTCACCGTCGATTACCCGAAGCGTTCGGTGTGTTTACATTCCCACAGGTTCCATCGAGAAAGAAAGAAAGAAATAAGAAAGAAAGTTTAAGGCATAAATGTTTAAGGCATAAATGGATTTTAATTGTATAAGTATTATTATAAAGAAAGAAAGAAAGTTTAAGGCATAAATGTTTAAGGCATAAGGTGATTTTAATTGTAATAGTATGTATTACTTTGATATATCTTGAAAATGTTATTTTAATGAAAATGTACACTCAGGCTCCTTTAGCTCATTATTTTCCGTATGTTTAAAACATTTTTCGGGACTGAGATAGGTGCACGGTGGGCGATCCCCGGTGCGTGGAGTCGAGGCCATCAAGGAGGCAGCGGCTTGTGATTTCATTGTATATATAATTTTGCATCTTGTATATATTTGAATATTTTGTTATGGATATATGTATATGTATAAAGTTGAAAAAGGAACTACGTGGGCTTTGATCTCGGTGGGCGAGAGTACGTGGCGGTAAGCAAGTGGCTCAAGCCCAATCTTTTGATAAAAAAAAAATGCATGGAATTGAAAAAGTTTGGAATGTTTTGATGATTGAAATGAATAAATGTATATATGTATATATTGTGTTGATTGAGTTGTGGACGAGGAGTCCAAACAAGGAAGTTAAGAAAATTTGGAAGATTAGAAGTGTTTTTAAATGTTTCGCGGGTTTTGAAAATGTTATAAAGATTTGAAAATTTTATGTTCATTATGATTGTTTTAATGTTTTATTTTAAAATTGCATAAATTATTTATGTGATTTAAAATCATATATGCATTACATGGCATATTAAATTTTTAATTCACGAAAATGCGTCGTCGTAGATCCACCGAGGAGAGCTCACGAGGGCGTGGTACCACCACAGGAGCTATGTTGATGGAGTGCAGCATGTTCCTCCTTGCGATCTGAGTGACCTTATGCCACCACGAGTGGGGCTGCCACCACCTCTTGAGGGTCGAGTGGGAGGAGACAGAGATACCTTTAAATGCGGATGGCTCGGCAGCCAGCTGCGTTCACAGGCTTGGCCGATAGGTAGCTTCTATAGAGAGGGGGCGAAAGCTAGGGGCACGGAACTATGATGGATTGGGAGACTCGGAAAAGGCTTCGTCATGGTTAGAGGGAAATGAGCAGATTACACCCGGGTGATGCGGTGTGCGGATGAGTAGATGGTCACTTTTACGCACTCCCTACAGAGGCAGAGCATTGGAATTAATTGGAGGGGCCGGAGTTCAAAGAAGGAGATGCCAGGAGGAGTGTCACATGGGCACAATTTAAGGAAGAGTTTGCGAGATAAGTTTGTTCCGACGGCAGGATTCACCCAGAGATCTGAGTGAGGAGTTCTTTAGGAATTTGGAGCGAGGGACACTCTACATGACCAGTTATGAGAGGCGGGTTTTAGGCTCGTCGGGCGTGTCCGTTTATCGGGGATGGCCGAGTTTCAAAGACCAAGAGATTTGCTGTAGGTCTTCTTCCAGAGATTAGGACCATAGTAAGCGTCGGCGGCCCACCGCGGTCTGACCAGTGGTATTTGCGATTAGGGTTGAAGGAGCATGGGTTGAAATCGGCTGCGACGATCGAAGACGAGAAAGCGGGTGGGTCGGCGTGGGTTCGGGAGGTTCGATGGCGGTTCAAGGGGAGGAAGAACCGCGGTGGGCCGGTGCGAGCCCAGTCGGGAGCCTGATCTAGCCGAGGTTCGGTGAGGCCGCATACGGGGTAGCTCGGTCGAAAGCGAGTGTCTTGGGTGTGGGAAGAACCATTATGGTGAGTGCGGAGATGGGGAATGACCGAGTTGCTAAGTGTGGGCCAGTAAGGACACTTCGCGAAGAGTGCCTGAGATGGATTTGCGGTGGATCGGGAGTGGGGCCGGTGAAACGGCGATTCGAGTGCTGAGTAGGAGTCGGGGTCGGAGTCGGAGGGTTTCGAGACGGAGGCCCACCACATTTACCTGGGTGGAGAGACGTGGTAGAGGTCAGCCATCAGGAAGGGACGGATACGGGGCGACCTCGGACATAGGCTAGGGTGTTTGCAGTCACCCAGCAGGAGGCAGATGTAGCACGGAGGTCATGGCGAGTCTTATCGAGTTTTGAGAGTGATGCTTATGTCTTGATAGATCAGAGATTGCTACTCACTCGTTTTATTTCTACGAAATTTATTGCCGCAGTGAACATAGAGATACATCTCATAGATTTGTAGTATAGTAGTCTCCCTTCCTACGGAGATTCATATAGCGGATAGGTATACCATGGGTTGTAGAGTGATTATTGAGGGCCGTGAGTTTATGGCCAGTGGTAGTGTTGGACATCGAGGACGATGTGATATTAGGGATGGATTGGTTGTGCCAACATCAGCCACCGTGGATTGTTTCGGGAAAGAAGTTAAGTTAAATGGCTGGAACGAGATTACTTTGTGGGGTAAGAAAGATATTGTCCTCAGTATGATGTACGTGATGATGAGCGGGAAGATGCTCGAAGAATCATGTCAGGGAGTATCTAGCTTTATGCGATTGAGGTGAGAGATGATGATGAGATTGGAGACATTCCGAGTGGTCGGAGAAATTCCGGATGTGTTTTCAGGATGATCTTCGGGATTACCCCGGATAGAGATTGATTTTGGATGAGTTAGCCCACAGGACATAGCAGATTTAGAGCGCCATGCCAGGATGGCCTACCCAGTGAAAGAACTTAAGGTGCGAGATGGAAGAAATGGTCAGCAAGGGGTTCGTCGGGGCCAGAGCACTCAGCAGGGAGCGCCGGTTTATTTGTGAAGAAGAAGGACGGGAGCATGCGATTATGTATTGATTCTGAGAGAGTTGAATAAAGTAAATGATACGTGTCAGTATCCTCTTAGAGGATTGATGATCTCTTTGATCGGTTACGAGGGGAGCTAAAGTATTCTCGAGATTGATTTGAGGTCGGTATCATCGGTTGAGAGTTACCGTGATGAGGATGTTCCCAGGCGACATTGAGAACCGCGATGCCGGGCATTTTGAGGTTTCTAGTCTGCCATTTTGAACCGCAGATGCCCGGCGAAGCATGGATCTCATGGAGCGGGATTTTCGGGGCCTTGCCGTCGAGTTTGTGATCGTGTTTTTTGGCTTGATATCTTGATCCCCAGTGAGGCGGTGGAAAGGAACATGCGAGCGCGAGGATAACTCTGCCCAGACATTACGGGAACATCGGTTATATGCTAAACTTAGTAGTGTTGGTTTTGGCTCGCGGTGGATCGCGAAGGTCGGGCGATCTTGCTTGGATTGGAAACCTCCTGCAGGTGTTACGAGGATAAGGAGTTTTCTTGGTTTGGCGAGGGAATTCGGTAAGTTCGTTGAGGATTCTCAAGATAGCCGCGCCTTTGACTAGGCGACGAGGAAAGAGGAGCGGATTTTTATGGTTAGAGGCTTGTCATAGGTTTCAATGGGCGAAAAGGAGGCGACCTCGGCTCCGTGCCCACACTTCCATCAGGCCCAGATGCCTTTCACGGTGTATTGTGATGCCTACGAGAGCGAGGCCTAGGTTGTGTGTTAATCTTGAGAATAATGAGGTGATTGCATATGCTTCTAAGCCCGATTGAAGCATGAGCAAATTATCCCTGCCTTGCGACTGAAATTGCTTGGTAGTAGTATTTGCCCCTCGGATATGGAGGCATTACTTAAATGGAGTGCCACAATAGGATTTGCGGATCATAAGAGCTTGTAGTAGTATCTGTTGTTTACATGAAGGAGCGAACATGAGGCAGAGGAGATGGATTGAGCGATCAAGGATTATGAATGTACCATTAGATATCATCTAGAAAATGACGTGGTATGAGATGCTCTTAAGTAGAAGACCCATGAGTTCCTGTCATACGCGTGGTCGTCTCGTCTTATCGACCTCATAAATTGAGGACCCTTGGGTGTGAAATGACGGCTTGGTCGAGAACCTTTAATTAGCCACATTTCATGTACGTCTGTGATGATAGACCGGGATTGAGGCTTGATTCAAGATCCAGATGAGTGAGTTGAGAGGTGAAGTAGAGTCTCACAGGCAGCGAGAGATTGTCATTGAGAAGATGGTCTTTAGTGGTCATGGGACGGAGGTTGTGTGCGGGATGTAGGTGATGTGAGGAGAGAGAGATTATGGAGGAAGCCCGTTCCTCCGCTTATGTATATAAGGGGAAACGCAGATGTATCATACTAAGGAACACTACTGGTGGAAGGGTATGAAGAGGGATATTGTAGAGTTCGTCTTCAGATGTCTCACATGTCAGCAGGTGAAAGCCCGGTTTACATCGAAGCACAGGGACTCTTCTGATCCTCAGATCCCTCGGTGGAAATGGGAGAGAATCACTGGATTTTGTGGTAGGACTTCCGCGTTGCGGAGTGGCCGCGATGCGATATGGGTGATTGGACGGTAGCGAAATCCGACCCATTTCCTGCACTATGTCGGGAATAGTGATTCATTGGATAAGTTGGCCCGATTATATATAGAGAGATTATCGGGCGCATAGTCGCCCGAGTTTCCATTGTTTGAGACCCGGAGATCCCGGGTTTACCTCGGTTTGGCCCGGTTCGAGAATGCCCTTGGCACTAGCACGCATTTTTAGTGCGGCTTTTCATCCACAGACCAGATAAGCGTCCCGAGAGGACTATACGAGACTTTAGGGATATGCTTAGGGCATGTGTTCTGGAGTTTAAGAGGCACAGGACACCCATCTACCCCTGATGGGTTGCACTCCTGATGCGAGTTATCATACCGGTATTGGTATGGCCCCTTATGAGGCTCTTTATGAATGAAATGTGAACTCAGTCTATTGGGACGAGGTAAAATTAGAAAGAAATTGAGTAGAGTCAGGAAATCGTTAGTGACTTGTGATGAATCAAAGTTATAAGGGATTGATGAAAATTGCACAAGGCAGACGAGAGAAAGTTATGCGGGACAATCACCGTAAAGGGACACAGAGATTCGAGGTAGGGGACATGGTATTTTTGAGGATTTCCCGTGGAAGGGGCGTGCTAAGATTTGGAAGCGTGGAAGGCGGAGTCAGGTATCGTGTGGACCACCATACAGAGGATTGTTGAGAGGATTAGGGGAGGTGGCATATCGATTGGGCGCCATCGGCCTCGATTGCATTCCACGATGTTTTCCATGTTTCTATGCTCATAGTACATACCGGACCCTTCACATGTATTGTAGGATCAACGCCGTCTCTCTTCGGTGGGTCCCACTCATGGAAATGCTTTATTACGGCCGGGTCCCAAGCGCCCTTTTCTTTCTAACCCCTCCGTGAGGCTCGAACCCACGACCCAAATGGACTCTTATAGAAGTGGGGAGCACTCTCACTACCAACTGAGCTAGTAGAAGTGTTTGGAAGATTAGAAGTGTTTTTAAATGTTTTCGTAGGTTTTGTAAATTTGGGAAAGTCCGAAAAATAGAGGAAACTACGGGTTTAATTTTTAAGAAAAATCTAAAGCGTTGAAAAGAAAAAAAAAAATTTACCGCCATTTAGCATTATTTTCTAAAGATATGTTAAGGATTGTAAAGGGGTTCGCTCCATGGATTTTATTTGACTGTTTTGAGGAAAAGTTTCTATATCCATTGGAGTGCCGGGAGGTCCTCTCGGGTTCATGAGGTTAATTCGGGTCGGGATCCTTCATTATTGAATCAATCTTGGCCTCCTTAATAGTTTTTTTGAATATTTTTTTATTTATAAAAATATTTAGAAAAAGTATATAATACAATTAATTTCAAATATATAAATGGTTTTTATTAATAGCGATTCGTCGCGTCGATTAAGCAAATATGTCAAAAAATAGTGAGAGTGCAGATTCGTCACAAATTTGTGTGAAACCTGGTCGGAGTCACAATTTGTTCACGATTTAAACCAATATGTGACAAATATCAACAAAAATAATTTTAATTCGTATTAGACACTATTTCAAAATATTCTAATATTTTAAACTATTTGAAATTTTATTATTAATATATGTTGTGCTATATTGTACAATTGTTTTTTTAAAAATATTTTCAAATTTGTGATATTTACATATTTTTTAATTGTATATATAATTGATACCTGTGACATAGTCATAAAACAATAAATATCAAAATAAATTATATATATATATATATATATATATATATATATATATATATATATCATGCTCTGATGTTACAAAAGTTGAAATTATAAATTTGTGATATTTGAAAATAAAATTTTATTTTATCCCCCACATTAGGTCAAAGAAGCTAATTGAAGCAACTTGTTAGCCGTATATTCGAGATTGACTTGATTTAGTTAATTAAAGCACAAACTATTCTTATAAGTTTGTTGAATCAATCTTAGTCTCCATAGTTTTTTGAATATTTTTTATTTATAAAAATATTTAGAAAAAAAGTATATAAACTAAATTAATTTCAAATATATAAATGGATTTTTATTAATAACGATTCGTCACAAATCGGTGACAAATACGTAAAAAAATATTGACAAATTAAGATGTAGTCACAAATTTGGCCAGGCGGAATTATCGACAAGTCACAAATTTGTGACGGAACACAATTCCGTCACAATTTTGTATTACGATTCTGACCAATTTGTGACGGATATCAACAAAAATAATTTTAATTCGTATTAGACACTATTTCAAAATAATGAAATATTTGAAATTTTATTGATAATATATGTTGGTATATATTATTGCAATTTTTTAAATTTTTTTCAAATTTGTGATATTTAATATTTTAAATTGTATATATAATTGTCTTGTGACATATTCATAAAATAATAAATATCAAAAATAAATTTTATATACCTATATATATATATATATGTATCATACTACGATGTTACAAAGTTGAAATTATAAAAATTTGTGATGTTTTGAAATAAATTTTTTATTTTATCCCTCATTGGGTCATAGCTAATTGAAGCAACTTGTTAAGCGAGTATATTGGGATTGGTGACCTGGATTTCGTTAATTAAGCACAAACTATTCTATAAGTTGTTGAATCAATCTTGGCCTTCTTAATAGTTTTTTGAATATTTTTTATTTATAAAAAATATTTGAAAATTATATATCTATTAATTTGAATATATAAATGAATTTTTATTAATAACGTCGAAATCGCAAATCGGTCACAAATCGGTCACAAATCTATCAAAAAAATAGTGAATTACGAATAGTCACAAATTTGTGGCAGGAATGATAATTCCATCAAAATTTGTGTGGAAACACAATTAGTCACAATTTGTGTGGAATTCACGAAATAATTTGTGACGAATATCAACAAAAATAATTTTTAATTAAGTATTAGACACTATTTCAAAAATATTTTAATATTTTAAATAATATTTTAAACTATTTAAATTTTATTATTAATATATGTTGTGCTATATTGTGCAAAGTTTTTAAATAATTTTTCAAATTTGGCCAGTATTTCCTCAATTTTTAAATTGTATATATAATTGTCTTGCTTGGCGACATAGTCATAAAAATAATAAATATCAAAATAATTGATATATATATATATATATATATATATATATATATATATATATATCATGCTAAAGTGTTACAAAAGTTGAAATTATAAAAATTTATGCTGATATTTGAAAATAAAATTTTATTTTATCCCCCATTGGGTCGAAAGCTAATTGAAACGACTTGTTAAGCGTATATTCGAGATTATTTCGATTTCGTTGGAGTAAAGAACAAACTATTCCTATAAGTTGTTTAGATCAAGAATCCCAACAAACTCATACTAATATATAAAACATGTATATACTAACATAATTAATGCACATAAATCATGTTATGCAAATTCGCTAATCAATAGCACCCCAAAAATTGGCCTCTGTAGGCTAATTAACAAACACAAGCAATTCATTTTGAATCACACCAAACATCATAAAAATCATTCATTTTGAGACCGAAAACACGGCTAATCCAAGTCTCAAAACATCCCCAACAATCACACAATTCATACACAAAATTCATACAACACACTTATTTGTATCGAGTGCCTGAATGCGTAATTTAACAGTGCTTACACACATCAAGTCCTGGAAATCGTATACCTAACCCAATGATACCTAAGCTATGCTTGAAATATATCTGACATTAAACTCTTGGTATTTATAAGCCTAATCTACGTGCAAAATTTGTGGCTGAGTATCGAGACTAAACTATGGATACTCAGGCAGGGCTCCTTGGGTGTCGTTTACCTAGCTCGATACCAATTTGTGACCTTGGCCCAGGGTGTCTCGTTGACAACCCGTCAACCCGCGGAATACTCGTAGATGTCGGGTAACCCGACACCACTCATGAAAATCGGGCGAGTCTCAGCATGCGGGAGTTACACTTGAGGTACAAACATGTCTGACAATTTACAATGACCACATAGAATTTTATGAGAGTAAAATAATGGCCACTTGGGCCCCTGCATTAATACTCACAAAATACATCAATTATATACAATAGTTCAAGAGTTAATAAATTACTCTTAATTCAACATATATTAAATTGTTCAATTTCTAATACATGTTATACAAAGGTCTCTACCAAAACTACGGCAGAACTTTCTTCTAAATGGCCTCACAGCGGCGTCGTTCTCTTTGTATATTTACATTTTTAAAATAGTGATCCCTCGACGAAATTGAGTAAAAAGCCTAGTAGTGATAATTTTCTACATGGGTTACTCCCCAACTAAGTGCACATGTCATGACAAACAATCACATCTAAGCAATTACATGAACCTACTCAAATGTCTACATGACCAATCCCATGTCAGAGTCTCACAGACTCCTCACATATGCTAAAGCGAGATGCGAAGTAAAATATCCGAGTTTTCAAAACAAAGCTTTTTGTTCTCGAAAACTTGCTACCGAGTTTCGGTAAAATATTGGACTACCCTCCGAGGCGAATTACTGGATAACACTCCGAAACAGTCATGGTCCTCATCCGAAGTGATCTGTTGGACAACTCTCCAAGACAATTCTTCGGAAAATCTTCCTTGAAATTCCTTTCACAAACATTTTAGTTTTTCTTTCAATTTCATGTAATGCATTCACTCCTAATATTCTAGGGTGCCCCAGTGCATATGGAATGCATGATGTCAATCCCAACAAACTCATGCTAATATATAAAACATGTATATACTAACACTCAGAATTAATCACGTAAATCATGTTATGCAAATTCATAATCAATAACTTTTGAAATTAGCTCACATGGGCTAATTAACAAACACAAGCAATTCATTTTGAATCACTCAACATCATAAAAATCACACCAAAAATCATGTCACTATTCACTTGAACAGTGAAACCCTCGGTTGGCACTGTTCACGGCCACAACAATGAGGATTTTCTCCACTCGGTTCAAATGTTTTGAGACCTAAAACACGGCTAATCCAAGTCTCAAAACATCCCCAATCATTTATATGTCTCTTAGACAAAGAATAACACAAGTAGGAAAAGATCCCTGCCTCTTGGAGTTTTCGGAACTCCACCAAATCGGTGTCCACTCATAGCCCTCGCCGCATAGAACAACTTTACTTCTCGCTCCGTCGAGAACCGACGATCCGAACAATCGCAAATCTAGGGAGAAGGAGCTCCTTCTCTCTCTAAGTACAACTCTCGACTCACGCGATTTTGGTCTTCAAAATGGAGAATAAATACTTATTTCAACTTTTGTCTTTTCCATTTAACATTTAAATAATTCCCATCATGTCCCTTCCTTTCCTTTATTGACACATGGCTTAATCCCCAAGCCATTCATTTCCATCTCTCTCTACTCATGCAACATGTGTCACATGGAGTACATGTAGTAGGTGACTTTTGTCACATCTGTGTCTCGAACTGTTTCTGACTTTTGGGCTTACGGTGCCTCGAAAAGCCATTTGTGAAATTCGTATCTTGGAATTCGGTGAGAGTGGACGTGACGCTAGTTTCACGAGATAATTCAACGGTGAAATCCATTTAGATCATCAGAGGATCTAGAAAAAATTTTGGGTTTGGTAGAGTACCATTTACCATTTTGAAAAAATTGGAATTTTCTCGGGTTTTACAAGCCTCATTTTTTTCTCTTTTCCTTCTATTGAAATATTTCTTTTACAATTTAATGGATTAAAATCAAAACCCAAACAAATACAAGCCACTCAATACTCATTGTATTGATTAAAGAAAAGTTTTGACTTTGCAAATCTTTCATTTTATTTCCATACTAATCATCAATTTAAAATTTAATATTCTCTTCCAAAAGACTTTGCATATAAGCCGCTAATTTTCCAAAGAAAAAATAAGTACTACTTTTTTACATGCTTTTAAATTTGAAATTCGCATACTAGTTTGGAAGTCATCAATCCAAAAGTCCAAACCATCCGTAAAGCACTTGAGATAAATGAATGAACAAATCCAAAACTAAAACCTATATACAATGTTTGAAAAATCGGATCAATAGAAAAAAGTTAAAGGTTCACACTTTAAGTTAGGCTTGGATCGAACCCCGGACCGAAGGTTATCAATCAACTATCCGACTTGTCTAATTTTGAAAACACTGGTTTATTTTTATTTCATGGAGAGAGCTGAACATTGAAGGTAAGTCTACATGGACCGCGGAGGCTGAATGGAGGGGGTAGGTGGAGTTGGGTGGGGGAAGCCATTGCCTTGGTCTGCTGCCAAGTAGTTGTAGAATCTGGAAACAGGCAACTGATGATCAGCATTTTTAATTTGGTTATTGTCTCCATGAATTTGAGCTTTGTATAATGCGATCTCAGCTTGAATTATAGCTAATTGGCTATGGGCATGTTCTATTTCTTGTGATGAGAATGTGTCTTCACACACCCATACAACTAGATACGCTAGTCTGCTTGTGCCTCAAAATACATTGAATTTCTTTGCTTACGCTCTCAAATGTGTGGAAGTTCTTCGAAAACAATAAAAACAAAATCAAAATAAACTGAAATAAATAAAGGGTGTTGATGTTTTGTCAAACGTGAAGACCATGAAACAGTTTGGCATGCATGGAAGTAAACCCTTTAGTATTAAGAAAAGAAAAAAATGTTAAGGAAAATCTTATGATTTTTTTTTCAAAAAAATCAAGTATAAATAAAAGTACTTAGAAACTTACAAATTACTAAATTATTAAATATTTATATTGATGATTTAAAATAAATAAAATTTGTTTGAGGTTGGAAGTAAAAATAATATATATGAGGTTTAGCTCTATTTTTATTTTCCTTCAACTTTTCCACCCATTTTCTTTTCCATGGATTTTTCTTTTCATTTTTCGCAAACCAAGCATAGCCTTTTTGTTTTTGTCTTTGTGTTTTTTGGAAACAGTTAATAGTGATAGAAAGAATGAAAGCAACACAACGAAAGCAATTCAATATCTAAGAACCAGAAAAAAAAAAAAAAGATAATAAATGAAATTCAATATTTGACATATGAAGCCAATATTTAAGAAAATAATAATATATTTTCTATATTTTTATTACCTGCAACATCTTTGCAATATTGCTGGCACCATAAATTATACGCATAGAATCAAATCTTTGAGGATCATTTGAAGGAAAATAGGGAGAGAAAATGCAATCCCTTTGTATAGTTTTTCTCAAATGTTTATAAGCTGCATCTTGAACTCATTTATTATTTTTCTGGGCAATCTATGAAAAATGATTCTCATAAATCTTTCTATCACTTCCTTACAGAGTAAAAAAAAATCTAATGCAGATTTTCAATTTGTAAAAAGGACTTATATAAGGCAGTCGTTCAAAATTTTCCAACGGCTCTTTTTCTTCTTCTTAGTTCTTGCCTTTTCTCTTTTTTGTGAAAATTGAAGACTTATTTAGGGAAAATGCTTTTAGACTTTTCAAATTTTTGAGCATTTCCATTGAAGTGGATTCTTTTACATATTAAAATGCTTGTCACATAGATTTTCAAATTTTATTAAATAGCGTGAAATTAAATTATTCGATTTATCGATTTACGATTGTTCGTATATTAAATGAAGCACACCATTGAATTGTAATAACAATAATGGGTTTGTGATTACTTGTTTATTAAATGAAAACATTAGAATTGTAATAAAATAATTTAGATAGGACATAAAATTAGTTTTGGAAAAGTGGATGGACACATAAGGGACAAAGAAAATGAGAAGAAAAATAAAAGTAAATAGAAGGCAAAAAAAAAAAAGCTTCGAAAAGGGGTGCTTCATTGAGCTAATTAGGAAGTTGATAGCTAATTCACCCCCATGTAATTATTATAAGTTGCCACAGGTATCCTAATAAACTCTAGATATGATAAGTTATTATTAAAATATTATCCAAATTCATTTTTTTTTCTCATTCTCTCTATTTATGTAAAATAAGGTTTAGAATTGATGATTATTCAATAGTACATTTTAGAATATTTTTCTTTTATTTTCAATAAGCTACTCTATGTCAGTGAGGGTAGGAAACTAAATCGAAGCGAATAGAAAATAGAGTTGGCCTTATTATTTTCTCAATTCTTGGTTTAAGTTTGGGACTGCACAAAATATAAAAATCATAGTTTTGATTAACCGACTGAAAAATTAAAATATAAATACTAATATTGAACTAATTATACTGTACTTGTCATTTCAATCGAATAAAAATATATTAACATGATAAGAATATTCATAATGAGCTACAAAATTATGTTAACATTAAGACGGTAAATAATGTATTCAATTGTACTTCAAAGTTCACCGCGATTACGGTTCAAGAAAATTATTTAATGTGATTAGCTTTATTCGGAGAAATTCTGTTTGGTTGTGAATATTTTTAAAAAATTTACAAATAAATTATTTTGGCGTGAATATTTTGGTGGTGATTGTCAAACTTACTTTTTTGAAAATATCTAGCATAATACAAAAGTATATATTCCATTTTTTGAAAAAATACGACCTAATATATAATATTTTATTTCATTCTCTTGTGTAAGTTTATTACTTTCATCCACATTTTTGCATGAAGAATGATTGAAAGAAATAAATTTATAATTCAAAAAATAGAAAAAAATAATATAGAAATTATTTAAATGGAATTGATTTTTTTTTTTTAATTTTGGTTAACGAACCGATGTTAAGGTTAGCAAATAAATGGATAGCAGATATTTGGTTAACCATGTTGATAGTTAGATTTTTTTTTGTTTATATAAATAAAAAACAAAAACCGATCGATTTGATTTTATTTTTTATAGATGCAGTTTAAGGTAAAAAAACCATACTCATCCCTAACTGCTGGCTTGTGATTATCATGGCCTTTGGAGGCCTAGACTACTATTGCCAGTAGGCTCGGCGCCCATGCTCGTAAACTGGCTAAAGGCATTTACTATAATTAAAACCATGCGGGAACTAATCATGCGATAGAGATCTAAACCTCGTGCGGGATAAAGTCCTAATAGGTCATCTACCTCATATGAGAAGTTTGTTATGGATAAATATATTAAGGACACTACAAAAAAAATTAAATTTAGTGACGGAAATTTTTGACCGAAATTTCCTTCACAAAATTGTGAAAAATTTGTGATAGAATAGTGACCGAAATGACAGATATTTGTTTGTGACGGATTTGTGACGGAAAATTGTGGTTGTGGCAAAGAAATTCGTTAATAAATTATGGCGGGAAGGTGTCGCAAAAATTTTAGTGATGGATTTTAGACTACTTTGTGAGGGATTTTGGTGATGGAAAAAAATCCATCACAAATCCGTCACTAAATAAATTATAAAATTTAAATATAATATATTAAGAATGATAATTCCGTTACTAAATAGTGACGGACACTAAATTCCGTCAAAATTTTGTGATGGTATTTTAGTTCCGTCATTTTGTTACGGAAATTAGTTTCCATCAAAAAATTCGCCCAGCGAAAATGTTATCGTCTTACAATTTTTGTGACATAAATTCATTCCGTCCCCAAGAATTTTGTGACGGAAATAGGATGCAATCGCAAAAATAGTGACCGAAATGTCTTCTGTCACAAAATTGTGGTAGCAGACATAATTCCATCACTATTTTGTGGCCATGATCCTATTTTACGGTACTATTTGATGGTGTGTGACAAATTTGTGACATAAAACTTTTAAAAATAATTCATTAATATATTTTAAATTGTATTATACATTATTTCAAACTATTAATAAAATATAATGTAAATATATATTTAATATTTTATTCCAAGCTATTTATAAATATTTGTATATTTAAAAATATTATAGACAATTTTAAATTTATTATTAATATATTCTACTATGTTATACATGTTTTAATTTTTTAAAATTTAGATATTTCAATATTCCAAGTTTTATTATACACTACGCTACATAGTTATAAAATATACTAAATATCAAAATAAATAATATATGCCGTGGAGTATAGTTACAAATTTGAAATTCTAAAAATTTATAATATTTCTCCCCTAAATTTTTATTTTATGCCTCATTAGGTCATAGCTAATTGAAGCAACTTGTTAAACCGTGATATCTATTTAAAGTGATGCGATTATGTTAACTAAAACACAAACTATTCCTACAAGTTGTTTAATCAATCTTGGCCTCCTTAATAGTTTTTTTAAATATTTTTTTATTTATAAAAATATTTAGAAAAATTATATAATACAATTAATTTCAGAAAGCATATATAAATGGCGTTTTTGTGTGCGATCTTTCTAAATCGGTCCACAAATCTGTTAAAAAATAGTGACGAATTACAGATAGTCACAAATTTGTGACGGAATGATAATTTCGTCCTGGTTGGCCGGAAACACAATTCCGTCCTGCGATTTTATGTTAATTCGACCAGAATTTTGTGACGGATATCTAGAAAAATAACTCACTCTTATATTTTAATTCATATTACACACTATTTCAAAATATTATAATATTTTAAAATATTTTAAACTATTTGAAATTTTATTATTAATATATGTTGTGCTATATTGTGCAATTTTTTTTTATAAAAAATTTCCAAATTTGTGATATTTCAATATTTTAAAGTGTACCATAATTTGTGCACGACATTATAGTCATAAAAAACAATAAATATCAAATAATATATATATATATATATATATATATATATATATATATATATATCGTATACGATGTTACAAAGTTAAATTATAAAAATTTGTGATATTTAGAAAATAAAATTTTATTTTATCCCCATTGGTCATAGCTAATTGAAGCAACTTGTCATTATACATTAGAGATTGACTGGAACTTTTGTTAAGAACGAACTATTCTCTCAGAACGTTGGATCGTGTTGGCCTCCTTGTGGTTTTTTAAATATTTAGAAAAGTATAATACAATTAATTTCAAATGCCGAAATGAATTTTTACATTCACAGAATCGATAGATGCACGAGAATGGAAGGATTCACAAATCATTAAAAAAACCAGTGACGAGAGTGAATCCGTCACTAAATTTTTTGATGAATGATAATTCATCAAAAATTTGTGGCAGGAGCTTCGATTTAAAGTCACAGTGAATTTTGTGACGATTCTGACCAATTTTGGCGAATATGACATAAATGATTTAATTCGTATTAGACACTTATTTCAAAATATTTAATGTTTTAAACTAATTTTAAACTATTTGAAGAATTTTGTTGTTAATATGTAGACCAGAGAAATTTTAATTTTTTGGAATGAGGCAAATAAGTAATTTTGATTTACAAAATTATAATTCGGTTAAAAATTCATAATTAATTCTCTAATCTTGGATAACAGCTGAGTTCTCAAGTTGGAATCGTCTCGCGAAATCTAAGCTATACGTAAATTCATAGTACTAGGGAGCGATTTAGGAGTTGACAGCATTTTAGAACATAGCGTTTAGAAGTCAGCATTAAAGCAATTTGATGTGACCGAAAGTCACATATAACACGTGCTCATGTGCATAAGTGGTACGGTAGAGAAATGATGAAAATGGGCCAGTAGGGGGTAGTGCAGGATCTATATGTCGAATGCGGAAAGCGAAGGGACGCATGATGACATTTTGGGAATTTTTGGTAAGATGAAGATGAATTGGGCAGTGTATTCTTTACTCAAATTGAGCCAAGTAAGAGTGGGGAACGTATTGGGGGGGGGGGAGGGGGAACCGATGGCAGAAAATGGAGTTGTTTAGGGTGAGAGGTCAGCTTTATATAAAATCAGACAATCAGATGAGTCGGTCTTGGTGAGAAGGAGGAAAAATGTTTTACCATGGACGAGTGCGTGTGAATTTCTGATTTTGTGGTTTTGACAAAATCCAAAGGAGTAGGAGTTCTCTAACAAGTTTTTATTCACCTATTTAAAGTGTTCTCTGAATGTTTGAAATTTGGATGGTGTGATGTTGAGGCACAGTTCAGTCAGATCCCACGAGCCTGCGGGGATGAATTGATAAGAATTTTGATTACCCATTTGGAGCGGTAGTATTTGCCACGGCTGGTTAGGTTGTCAGAATTGTGTGGTTTGGTGATAAATCATGTATTGTGGTTTGGAAAAGTGAGAATGGCCGTGTGATCTTGAGTTCACAAAGTGGGCAGATGACTTGTTAGTGTGGAACCATAAACCACCCCAGGGTTTTTCTTGTTCTAGGAATAGTGTCATGAAAGACTGTTTTTATGAATCTATGTGTTTGGTTAGGTGATTTCATTAAATTGCTCGTGTTTGATCATTAGCCCCTAGTGACTAATTTTGATGTATGAGTTGTAAGATTCACATACTTGTAGTTGTGTGATTTGGATTATGCGAGTATATTCATGTTTATATGTTGCATGTGATTAGACATTATTAGATGCGTCATCATTCAGTATGCCTTTACCTTAGGATTATAGGAGTGGTGCATGAGATGAGTCTAGAAAACGGTTGGGAGGGTTGTCTACAAATATTAAAGTGATCGGAGGGTAGTCCATACTTAAAAAATATCAATCGGCGGAGGCATTGATTGATATACATGGGAGGGTAGTCCATATAAAAATATCGATCGTCGGAGGCAGCCAATTGATATATCTGGGAGGTAGTCCTAGTATAATATCGAGACGGAGTCCACTATGATCGGAGGGTGGGCCTGAATGCCAAACAAATAACTTTGTTGAAACAATGAATTTCTCATACGGGGCTTGGGCGAGTGTGGGAAGTCGATGAGGACTCGATTATGCGGAGTTGGTCAGCCTTAGACATTCAAGTAGGATCATCATTTGCTTGAATGTGTCGTTTGCACTAGATTGTTACTGTAGGTGGTGGGTAGCCCATAGAGGCGATTCTACTCCTACTAAGCATTAGCTCACCTCGTCGTGGGACCCCCTTTTTACAAGTCTTGAGGGAGCATCAGAGCTGTTGATTCTCGTCCTTGAAAATTTGTTGTTTTAGAAGAAAGCGAAGGGATGTGGCTTTAGTGTCTGTGTATATATTAAGAATACTTTTCATTTTTAATATATATTTGGCATAAATAATTTATTAACTCTTGAAACTATTGGATATAGTTTAGGATATATTGTGATAGTATTGTATTATGGAGCCGAGGCCGTTTTACTCATCATGGGTGTTGTTGATTGGAGACGGAGTTTATCACGGGTGATGTATTTGAAAGGTGAGGCTCCCCGTACAAAGGTGCGGGTGTCCTAAAAGTGGGCGTCGGGTAACCTGACCTCCACACTTAGCCATTCCAGCGGGTTGGTGGTCGCGGACCCCGGTTTGGGCGTCACGGCTTAGGTATCTGAACTACACTTACCTTACTTACATTATAGGGCCGGACTGGGTATTCATCCCCACTAGGTGGTTTGATGTGGAGTATAGGTGTGTGGAAACACTAGAGAATGAGGGCAGGCTTTAGACCGTAGTGGGTGTAAGAGGCATACGCCATAGGTGTGGTTCAATGATAAATTATGAACATGAGATGCTAGGGGTCACGGGACAAAACTAGGACACTACGTGCACGTGTGTTGATGTGTTTTGTGTGATTTGGTGAATTAGTGTATGATGGTGTGTATGCCATGTTTGATATGTGTTGTGGAATATTTTTGTGCTTAAGTGGTTAGCACATAGGTGTTGGAATATGTTTAGGAGTTTTTGGTGTGTGGCGGAACAAAGAATAAGTGAGAAATAGAATTAGAAAAGAATTATTGGGTTTAGGGTGAAGGAACATTTTGGGTTTTACAGGTGTAAATGTGACCTTGAGCCAGGGTCCGTTTATTTGCAGTGACCGCGGAGTCTGATGGATGTCGGGTTGCAGGCCACCACTTGAAAATCGAGGCAGAGTCTCACTTTGTACGGGAGCTCTGCCCCGAATACGATTGCCTTCATATACATCCCCGAAGCAGGTCAAGATATAATCCCAACATGGTAAAGCAGTGGCCTCTTGGGCCCATAATACAATACTCATCACAATATATCCAAACTATATCCAATAGTTTCAAGAGTTAATAAACTACTCTTATACAGCATATATTAAAATGAAAGAAGCATTCTAATATATGTATCTGATGTGATGACACCAAGCACATCCCGGCTTTCAATACAACTGACCTCAAGAATGACGAGTCTCCAGCACACTCACTGTACACAGCAAAAAAGAGGGTCCTAGCAGGGTGGGCTAATGCTTAATCAGAGAGAAATATACTAATAAACCTCCACTAGATGCGGTCTGTATTCAAAGTAAACACACACATTCAGCTAAAATCATAATCTGCTAATACATGACTGGCCCGAATCACGAGTCCTCCTTGACTTACTAGCCTTCTAAACTATGTGAAAAATGATATTTCTGTTGGTGGACTACCCACTCAGGGTATTTATATTTAATTGGATTACCCTCCAGATGTATATCGATTGGGTGATCTCAGACGATTGATGTTAATATGTGGACTACCCTCAGATGTATATCAATTGGTAGTCTCAGACGATTGATATTTTAAGTATGGACTACCCTCAGATAATTAACATTTTTAGACTACCCTCAGAACCATTTTCTCTAGATGTCTCATTATCACTCTATAGTACTAGGATGTTCAGTGCGTATGGAATCTTATGTATGCTAATTCGATACAATCTAAGTCACATGTAAACTTATAACAACCATATATTTACAAAACATTTCTAGTACACAATCATATCATACTTAAATTCCACATTTCCACATCAAATTGGCTCCTGGGCTATGTAATCGCCATAGTAATTTAATTGTCTTTCATTAAACACATGAACACGAAAATATATTTTAGTGACACCATTATAAGACATTAAAACCCCAGAGGTTTCTGAGTTCCCACACTTTCAACGAGTCATCGGTTCACTTTGTGAACCCGCATCTCACGGCATTCAGGCCTTTTCCAAACCAATACATGATTTGTGCAAATCACCCAATTTGTGACCAAATAGCCGTGGCGATCCGCGGGCACGCTCCGATGGTACCAAAAATTCATATCGGTCGGTCCCGAGTTTTGGGGCCGTCAAAGCAGCCTCTCACGGCCTCGATTATTTCCGAACATTTGCAAAGTATTTAAGAGGAATAAAACACAAGTAAAGGAGAAACCCCTCTTGGGTTGAAACTGCAAAATGGCCACGCGAAGCCCTCTCTGGCGTAGGCGGTTCTTCTTGTCTCGAAGACCGCCGACGGTTGGATCGCCCGTATTTCTAGAGAGAAGCTTGAGGTTCTCTCTCTAAAACCCAAAAGAAAATCGCTACTGCATCTTCCCCTACCCATTTCACGTTTTTGCTCTTTAGTTTAAGTGGAGAAGACAAGCCATGTACCATATTTTGTCTTCTAGTGACTTAAACTTTCCAAAAATGACCTTTATGTCCCTTAATTTCCCAGATTTGATATTCGGCACTATCTCGGCCGTCCATTTTCATCATTTCTCTACTCATACCACTTATGGCACATGAGTACTTGTTATATGTGACTTTCGTCGCATCGAAATTTGTTCTACGGCACCCGAAATGCGATCTTTTCAGCGATGTCGGCTTTCCGTTATCCTCGTAATTTTCTGAAATTTTGTATGCTAGCTAGATTTCGAGGCGATTCAACGTTTTAATCCGTTTAGGTCATCGAGATCTAAGATTAATTCCGGATTTTTAGCAGAAATTACAATTTTGTGTCGAAGTACGATTTTGCCATTTTTCGAGAAATTGGAACTCTCAGGGTCTTCTGATGGCGAAGAAAATTAAATAAAATAAATTTTACAAGAATTTATTTGGGTTGTTGGAAAATGAGAAGAAATATTAAAGTAAAGAAAGATTTTGTTAAAATTTATTTGGTTATAGGAGGAGAAAATAATTTTTATAAAGATTTTTTAAAGTGGTAAAATTAAAGAAAATGGAAAGAAAATAAATTTTATAGAATTTATTTGAGTGGAGAAAATTTTCAGTGGCTTGGAAAAAAAGAAAATAATTACATAAATTTATTTGGTTATGAAAGTGAGAAAAATAATTTTCCTAAGGTTTTATATGGTGTAAAATTTAAGAAAAAGGGGTAAAATAAATTTTTATGAATTTATTTGAGTGTCCAAGAAAATGAAAAAAAAAATTATTTCTAGTGATTTTAGTGATTTTTTCCAGCTACTGGAAATAATTGAAAATAATAATAATTATTATTATTAAAATTGAAAAAGAAAATTTTGTGCAGAAAATTTGGAAGGGCTACTGCCCAAATCGTATTGTGAGAGGCTAAATTGTATTGCAAGACAAGGTTGTATTGCAATATGAGGTGGCTGGCTAGGGAAGAAATTGTATTGCAATATAGAATTTGGTAGGCGGTTAGCGTGAGCGCTATCCTGTCTGACGCGTATCGTGAGGAGCGGTGGGGTACGCGGGGAGAAAGGCGTATCCGTGTCTGATGGCGCCGCCGTGTGAGGCGAGCAAGGGACGGCCCAGGCCTTGGCCCAGGCGGCCCCGGGCGCGCGGGGCGAGCGAGGCTATGGCCGAGACGTCGTCGGCCCAGCTTGGCCCGCGTGCGTGGGCCCCATGAGCCGCCGGCTGCAGCGGCGTGCGGGCGTGCGGAAGCGCGGCGACGGCGCGTGGGAACCGGCGGCGAGCGCGAGCCGCCGAGCGCGCGAGGCTTGCGATAGGCGAGGGCGGCGGGCGCGCGGGGCGTCTTGAGGCGCTTTGGGGTACATGCCAGTGCACTCGGCACATTTTTGGCTGGGTTCGGCTCGGTATTTTCTGAGTTAAATTTTTTGGACTGTTCGTCAACCCGGTTCATGAACACTGTTCATCTCAAAAAATTTCCGGAATTTTTTTTTTTAAAATTTAATTAAAATGAAATAAAATCAAATAAAATTTTCGAAAATAAAATTTTGTTGAAAACAATATTTTAAATGCAAAATTGATTGCGTATACACTGAGTTATGTGTATGATTAGTGTCTCGGGGCTGTGTTTATGCCTTAGAGATACTGTATTGTATTTAACTACCATTTGAAGTTGTGATTGCGCGGTAGTTGCGTAGAAAACTATATACATGGTGTAATGTGTATAGGAAAAAGGGTGAATGCTAAGGTTAGGACCGATGACCTTAGGGATTTGGATACTGAAATGAACAAGAGAGCATAAAACCTTCTTGAAATAAATAAATTGAGTGGTTGGAATTTAACACCACTTAGGAAATGAAACAGATTAGTTCATGGTTGTCAAGAATCTCTATTAGTAGTGGCATGCATTACTAGTTAGGCGAAATGAAAAGATAAATGGCTCTTGTTGCCATGTTAATTGAATGTCAGTAACAATTAGAGGATGAGGGCCGTAGAGAGGGCGTCCACGGGGGCGCTGGTCGAGGCACCACCCAGAGCCAATTGACCGGGCGTGAGCATTTGATCGGCGGGCCTTTATAGAAGCGTAGGTGTTGCGAGAAATTTTGCTATTGCACAAGCTCGCATAGCAGGTAGTCAGGGAGATCCTAGTAACTTGAGGGTTTAGGACGCATCATCCTCGACCTTCGCGGGGGAAGGAGATCGATGGTGGCCAGGCCATTGGTTCATGCGAAAACGAAGGGTGTTAGAGGCTATGGAGATTACCTCGGCGCGACCAAGATAGACTAGCTGCGTTCTATTTGAGGGCCCAGAGGCCCAGTATGGTTGAAATGGGCAAGGACCTCTAGAGACATAGAGGAGCCTTTGTATGTGAGTTCTCCCAGGGATTAGGGGCGAGAATAGGGATGATATGTTGAGGTTGCGGTTGGGATCTCGGGGACTCTACTGCGAGTGGACACGAGGATCATGGACAGCATGTCGGGACCGATGTCATCCTTGGGATCGTTGGTGACCCGAGTTCGGGGTTGTTATCGATTGTGAGCGTAGGAGAGTTCACAGCTACCGCGCGGGACCCGACACTGTGTTTGCTCTTCAGGGACGAAGCACGATATTTTGCCACAGGAGCGGTACGGTTCAAGTGTTAGGGACCAGTTAAGGCGGTTGGCTGAGCCTTACCCTGGGGACGGAGAGATCAGGACTTGGATCTCAGTGGTGTGCAAATATGTGGATGTTTTTTCGGATAGGCTACTGGAGCTACCTCCGCGGAGGTAGTAGACTTGATATCGAGTTACACCACTGGGAAATGCTACCCGTCTCTGTGACTCATAGGATGGCGTGAGTTGCGGGAACTCGAGTCCCGAGTTACAGGGAGGCTATTAGACAGGGTTTATGAAGCGAGGCACCTCACCATGGGGGGCAGCTCCGGTTCTATTTGCGAAAGAAGAAGGGCAAGACCCTTGGCGTGTATTGACTACAGGCGGTTGAGCGAGGGTTCACGATCAGTGGGGTACCCGTTACGGAAGGATTGATGATGATTTGTTTGATCGGTTGAGAAGGCGAGTCTACTCTAAGATGGACAACCGTCTTGGTTACCATCAGGCGAGGATTAGGAATCTGAGAGATATCCCTAGGACGGCGTTGGGACGTTATGGGCACTTTAGTTTTATGGTAGTACCCTTTGGATTGATGAATGCACTAGCGACATTCATGAGATCTATGCATCGATATTCAACCCTATACCGTCGGTTACGTAAGTGGTCTTCGTGGATGACATTTTTTGATCTACTCGGTCGAGTAGGAGCATGAGTATCACTTGAGGATCGTTTACCGGTTGTTGAGAGATCATCGGCTATCACATGTGATTCGTGAAAGTGCGAGTTACGGCTTCTCGAGGTGGTGCAGGACACGTGGTGTCGACATCAAGTGTCGGTCGACTCGGAAGAGGTTGAGGCATTGATGAGTTGGGAGAGACCGAATGTCAATCTTCAAGATACGTAGTTTCTTGGGATTGGCTGGGTATTACGTGAGACACGAGAATGGGCTAAAGTTGTCCATTCGGGACAGGATTGTAGGAATTCGCTTACGGGATATGGACTCCATGGTTGGGACGGCCTTGACCATAGAGAGAGAAATTGAGAATACTTGGAACACTCGGGATACGGGTGTTGGTAGCAAGAGGGAGGATTAGCTTTCTCCTAGTTCGAGAAGAGCGAGGGCTACTGCTTCACACTAGTTTCGAGACTAGGGCCGAGATTGAGCATGATTGTGAGGTGCCCTAGAGACGGGGTTCACGAAGACTTTGGGACAATGCGATCCGAGTTAGCCGTGGGACGGGGAGAGTATACGCAATTCATTCCTCCAGCACCTAGTGAGGGTTAGGAACCGATTTCGGTTCGGGGTGCTATACAAGCACTTCCGGCAACACAGATAGGCCAGAGGGGCCAGATTGTGGGTCGAAGTTAGGGACCGAGTTAGAGTTGCGCGGCCGGGCGTGGTGGACTTTAGGTGGGTAGCCTATTGGTTGTTGATGTCGAGTTGACATGGATGAGTTGGCGACCATCGAGTTGTCGATGTAGTGAGACCTAGGCCGGGTTGTCATGCCCGGAGCACGACCTTATGGATTTGGGCTTAGAGGTTAAGACCTTTAGAGAAGCCAGGTATAGATGTTCTTCCCTAGGATGTAGGGTGAGAGTTGACCTGATAGGTCGAGATTATGAGTGAGTGATCTCTAAGATTCTGCTCATGGTGGAACTGGGATTGGTTGTCACATTATAGCATCATTGCGTTCATGTGCACGGTGACATCGCGTCGAGTCAGGTGTGGGTGCTCGGTATGGTCATTCACCATTCTTGGTGAGTGTGGGTTGAGTTTGTCTTTAGGACTACGTCCATTGAGGACTCATAGTTCGATTGAATGTGAAACAAAGTGTAACCCGAGAGTTATGTTAATCGAGATGAAAAACACGGTCGATTATCCACGTAGACTTAAAGTTGAGTATTAGGATTGAAGATGACTCGAGATTTGGATACCCCTTTAGCGGTATTCAGGTGTTGTTAATGGCGAAAGACTAGGTAAATGGATGTCATTCATGACATGGACTAGATTGACGGTCCAGTGGATTGTCAGTGATTGTGACCTTGGAGAGGTTAGTGTTGTGTAGGGTTACGTGTTGTATGGATTACATACGGGTGATAGAGGACATGCTGCGAGCATGCGTCTTGGATCATAAAGTGGAAGACAATTGCCTTAATTGAATTAAACTCTGACAATAGTTATCGGGCGAGTATACGAATGGTACCATATGAGAACCTTGTATGGGAGGCCTTCTTGGGTCACCATTATGTTGGACGGTGGAGAGAGTTCCATCAACGGTCACGATCCGATTAGAGACACCTTCGAAAAGTGAGCTTGATACGACGGTGTCTTCTCCGCGGCTTCGAGCCCCGTGAAGAGCTATGCTGATGTACGACGTCGACCCCTAGAGTTCGAGGTTGGTGATCACGTTTTCTTGAAGGTGATACCTAAGAGAGGAGTGGTCAGGTTCGGCAAGCGCGGAAAGTTATCGCCGAGGTTTATTGGACCTTTTGAGATACTTGAGAGGATAGGCACCGTAGCCTCCAAGTTCAGCGTGCATGACATGATCAGTGTCACGGTGTTTCCGCGTCTCCATGCTCAGGAAATATACTCCGGATATTCATGTGATGGATTGAGACAGTTAGAAGTTTGACACGGATGGACATGAGGAGGACCGGTGTGCATTATTGATATTTGTGATCGGGTTTTGACGTAAGGCCGAGTGAGGGCTAGTGAGGGTACTATGGAGCACTATGGAGTGGAGGTCACGTGGGAGCGTGGGGACTACGTGCGGGCCACTATCATGTTTGGGATGAAGGTGCATGTTTATTGTTTAAGATATAAATGGTTGTTTACATGCACGCGATACGGGGTGCGCGTTGCATATGCATGTGGTGATTATGATTGTCCTGAATTTGAATGAAATTCCCTTTAGGAGGGGAGAATGTGGGCAGAAATTCCAATTTCTGAGGTGAGGCAAATCGTAATTTTGATTACAAAATTATAATTTCGGTTAAAAATCCATAATTAATTCTCTAAATATCGGATGACGAAACGGATTGTACCGTTGGAATCGTCTCGCGAAATCTAGCTAGCACGTAAAATTTCGTAATTTTCCGAGACAGTAGGAGTTGACACGTTTTTCGAGGCATCGCGTTTCGGGTGCCGTAAAACGAATTTCGATGTGACAAAGTCACATATAACACTTACTCATGTGCCATAAGTGGTATGAGTAGAGAAATGATGAATATGGACGGCCGAGATAGTGCCGAATATCGAATCTAGGAAACGAAGGGACATGATAGGCATTTTGGAATTTTTAAGTCACTAGAAGACAAAAGATTGAATAGTGCTCTTCTCCTCAAATTGAAATAAAGCAAAACGTGGGGGAGCAGATTGGGGGGGGGAGGTGACAGTGGCAGAAAAATGGGTTTGTTAGGGTGAGAGGAGTCTGCTTCTCTCCTAAAAATCGAGACGATCCGATAGTCTCGACGGTCTTGGGCGAAGGAAAAAGCGTTCATACGGGCGGGCTACGCGTGGACTTCGGATTTGTGAGTTTTTGACAAACTCCAAGAGGTAGGGGTTTCTCCCTACTTGAGTTTTATTCATATTTTAAGTGTTCTACGAATGTTTGAGCTGAATGAGGCCGTGAGAGGCCGTTCGATCGGTCCCAAACCTTGGGACGAATTGATATGAATTTTTGATTACCCATTGGAGCAGCCGTGACTGCCACGGCTGGTTGGGTTGTCAAATTGTGTGGTTTGGTATTAAATCATGTATTGGTTTGGAAAAGGCCGGGAATGGCCGTGTGATGCGGGTTCACAAAGTGAACCGATGACTTGTTGAGTGTGTGAGCCAAGTAAACCTGGGGTTTTCTTGTTCTAGGAATAGTCATGAAGATGTATTTTGTGTGAATATGTGTTTGGGTCGAGTGATTTAAATTAAATTGCTCGTGTTTGATCATTAGCCCAAGTGAGCTAATTTTGATGTATGAGTTGTAAAATTACATAACATGATTGTGTGATTTGGATTATGCGAGTATATTCATGTTTATATATTTGCATGTGATTAGACTGTATTGGAACTGACATACATGCATTCCATATGCACTGGAACACCTTAGGATTATAGGAGTGAGTGCATGAGACGAGTCTAGAGAAAACGGTTCGGAGGGTTGTCTAAAAATATTAAGTGATCGGAGGGTAGTCCATACTTAAAATATCAATCATCGGAGACGGCCCAATTGATATACATCGAAGGTAGTCCACATATAAAATATCAATGCGTCGGAACGGCTTGATTGATATATCTCGGAGGAGTAGTCCACAAAATATAATATCGGAGAACAGTCCACTACTTGCCGATCGGAGGGTAGACCACAAATATAAACAAATAACTTTTGTTGAAACAATAATTCTCATCAGAGGCTTAGGCAAGTGTGAGGGGGTCGATGAGGACTCGGGATGCGAGTTGGTCGTGTAGACATTGATAGGATCATGCATTTGTTTGAATGTGTGTTCACTTTGGAACATTGCCTTGCACTTAGGTGGTGAGTAGCCCATATGGCGCGATTCTCCTCTTGATTCATTCTGTGTGAACCCCACCCCCTTTTTTTACAGGTACAAGGAGCGTGCGAGGGGACGGCTCGTCCTAGAGGCTGAGTTTTTAGAAGAAAGCCGGGTTGTGGCTTTGGTGTTACATTGTATACATGTATTAGAATTCTAGAATTTTTGATATGTTGTGTATAAAGTAATTTATTAACTCTTGAAACTATTGGATATAGTTTGGATATATTGTGATAGGAAGTATTGTATTATGGGCTGAGGCGTTTTACTCATGTGATTGTTGATTGGGACGGGTTTATGCGGGTGATGTATTTTGGTAGAGCTCCCATTACAAAGGAGACTACCGCCGATTATCTAAAAAGTGGCGTGAGGAATGACCCCAGGCCTCATATAATCCCAGCGGAGTTGTGAATTGATCAGCAGATCATGTATATGTTGTGCTATATTGTGCAATGTTTTTAAAATTTTTTTTCAAATTGTGATATTTCTATAATGTGCAAATTGTATATATAATTGTGCCCTATGACATGATCACCACAAAAATAATAAATATCAAAATAAATGATATATATATATATATATATATATATATAATATTTACGATATTACAAAAGTTAGTATAAAAATTTGTGATATTTGAAAATAAAATTTTATTTTATCCCCACAGATTGAAAAAGCTAATTGAAGCAACTTGTTAAACCGTATATTCGAGATTGACTCGATTTCGTTAATTAAAGCACAAACTATTCCTATAAGTTGTTGAATCAATCCCAACAAACTCATGCTAATATATAAAACATGTATATACTAACATAATTAATCCACATAAATCATGTTATATAATTCATGTCGATAACACGAAATTAGTTCACATGGGCTAATTAACAAACCTGTGATCGTTTGAATAAGCAAACAATCAGCAAAAATCGCGCTGAAATCATGTCACTATTCACATGAACAGTGAAACCCTCGGTTGGCACTGTTCACGGCCACAACAATGAGGATTTTCTCTACTCGGTTCAAATGTTTTGAGACCGGCTGCGCTAATCAAGTCTCGAAGCATCTGACCATTTACATGTCTCTTAGCGAAAGAATAACCTGATGGAAATGATCCACGCCCTCTTGGAGTTTTCGGAACTCCACCAAATCGGTGTCCACGCATAGCCCTCGCCGCATAGAACAACTTCACTTCTTGCTCCGTCGAGAACCGACTGTGACACCCCAAAACCCGGGGGTCCGTTGACTACCCGTCAACCCACGGAATACTCGTGAATCTCGGGTGACCCGACACTTTTCGAATGAATGAGTCTCCTTTATGCGAGGGCTGCCTTGAAATACAAACACATATCTGTCCCAAACGATTGCAATATAATCTAATATATCCAATCACATAGTGTCTGACCCTTGGGCTATCAAGCAAATATATCGTCTGTATATACTTGATAGTTACAAGAGTTAATATGTTTCTACTCTTATCTGACATATATCAAACTTATAGAGTTCTAATGCATGTTTAGATCGGAACCAAAGCCACGGCATAGGCTTGTACAGTCATCGATCTCTAGGGCCGAGCCGTCCCTATGCACTCCTTGTACTGATAATATCTCGACGGGGTGAGCTAATGCTCGTGAATCGCCTAAGTGGGCTGCTCGCCACTTAAGTGCGGTCTCGATGTTCGATGGCTTACATTCAAGCAAATGCATGATCTGAATGTCTACATGATAACAGATCAAGTCTCTGACTCCCTCACACTCGCTAGCCTTGTATGAGAATATTATGTTTTATTTGTTTGTGGACAACCACTCTAAGTGTATATATCAATTGGGCCGCTATGGACTGCCTCGATGAATATCAGGTGGGCCGCTCAGGCGATTGATATTTTATTTGTTGTGGATTACCCTCCGATGAATAATATCAATTGGGCGCTCGACGATTGATATTTTTAATTTATTACCCTCGATAATTAACATTTGACGACCCTCGAACCATTTTCTCACGAACTCATCTCATGCACTCACTCTTATAGTCTAAGGTGTTCGGTCTATATGGAATGCATGTATACTAATTCCAATACAGTCTAATCACATGCAAATATGTAAACATGCACATATCCACATAATAGCCAATCACACAATCATGTCATGTAATTATCATTTCATACATCAAAATTAGCTCACTTGGGCTAATGATCAAACACGAGCAATTCGACTCGAATCACTCGACAAAACACATTTTCACACAAAAATATATTTTTGTGTGCTATTCCTATGAGCGATGCAAAAACCTAGGTTTACGGTTCAAACACACATCCATTCGTGGATTCACTTTGTGAACCACACGCATTTTCACAGCCATTTAGGCCTCATTCAATCAATCCATGATTTATCCTGAAAATGCGACATTGACCACCCCGAATCAGCCGTAAGCGATCAGTTTTTTGTTTGGATTTCAAAATTTTTATATCCAATTCGAGTCCCGAGTTTGGGGCCAGATCAAACGGCCCCTCACGGCCTCATTCGACTCGAACATTAAGTAAAACACTTAAAATGGGAATAAAACTCAGAAGTAGGGAGAAACCCCCTGCCTCTGGGGTTGGGAAACTCCACAAATGGTACCAGCCTTTCTAAAGCGTAGACGGGTTCTCCTTCTTGTCCCGAAGACTACCAACGGTCGGATCTTCCGTATTTCTAAAGAGAAGTCAGACCTTCTCTCACTACAAAACCTCCATTTTTGCTTCTGTAAGAAATCCTCCCCTTTCACGTTTTTTTTTTGTCTTGGTTTAATGAAGGAGAAGTGCCCATACTATTTTAACATCTTCTAAGCAAATGCAAATATATATAATCCCTTCATTTCCAGTTTGATATTGAACTATCTCGACCATCATTTTCATAATTTCTCTACTCACACCACTTATGGCACGTAGTCGTGTTATGTGACTTTCGTCGCGTGTTGAAAATCGATTCTGGCGCTGAACCGTGATCTTATAAGTAAGCGATGCCAACTCCGTCTCGGAATTCTCTGAGAATTTGCGTGCTATTCGTTAACAAAAGATAATTGATAAGTCAATCCCGTTTCGTCATCAAATTTAGAGAATAAATTTCGGTTACAACAATAATTTGTAATCAAAATTACCATTTTGCCATTTTCAGTGGAATTTCTCGGGTCTTACATTCCCCTCCTTAAAAATTTCGTCGAAATTCTGAAATTTATCATAATCACACACACACATGCGTAGTACAGCACGCGCTCTACCATGCATGTAAGCAGTCGACCCCAAATTTTAAGCGGTAAACTATTGTGCCTTCATCCCTAAAAGAAGGGATAAATTATTGTCGTGTCACTCGCGCTCACGTGGACTCCTCCCTCCATAGTGCCTCATAGTACCCTTATGGCCTCGCGTGTAGTGCAAACCTGATCACGGCTATCAACAATCGCCTTGGTCCCTCCTCGAAGGTCCCATCGTGTCAACCTCAGTCTGTCACTGTCCATGTATTTGGATCTGGAATATATTAAGTATGGGGCGTGAAACACCTCGTGGACACGACATGTCTTGGGCGTGCTTGTTAACATTCACCTTGTGGTGCCTACCCCACAGGATATCTTGAAAGGTCAGTGAACCTCGGCGATAGCTTCCGCTTCTTAGAGACGACCGCTCCTCTTAGGCATCACCTTCAAGAAGGCGTGATCACAACCTCTCCCGGGCTCTAAGGGTCGACGTCGCACATCCATGGCGCTCTTACGCCGGCTGCGGCCGGTGAGAAAGGCATATTTGTCGTATCAAGCTCACCTTCTTGGAGGTGTCTCTGTCCGAATCGGGACCGATGATGGAGCTCTCCCACCTCGGTCGACATAACGGTGATCTCGTGGCCTCCCGGCCCACAATGCCTCATAGGGTGCCATCGCCCATCTTTCCTTGTAGCCTTGTTGTAGGCGAATTCAATAGAATTAAATGCTCTCGGCTACCCTTATGATCCGGGGCAACATGCTTTCGTAGCATGTCCTCTAACACTACATATATAATCCATCTGGCAACGTAATCCACTACCTGACCCTTAGTGTGTAAGCCGTGACCTTCCCGAAGATCACAATCATGACAATCTAATGGGCGTCAACCTAGTCCGTATCATGAATGACATCCATATGCCGAGTCCTTCGCGGGCTCGACCGCAATCTGATTCAATGGGTATCGAATCTCAGTCACTCAGGCTCCTATCACTCAACTCTAAGTCGTGATAACTGGCCGGTGTGTTTTTCATTCTCGATTACATAACTCTTTAGCTTACACTTGAGCCTCTTGCATTCTGGTCGAGGATATCTCCCCCGGGTCTCTTGCAACTCCGGGATTCTCACCTTAGGGATTAACGACCCCTTTTTTTGCTTTATGACACACTTTAATTATTCTTCATTTACTGAATCGAACTATGAGTCTTTATTGGGCGTAGTCACAAGACAAACTACGACCCACACTCACCGAAAGTGGTGCATGACCATACCGTGCACCCTTTTGAGCTCGGCGCGATGTTACAGTGCACACGAGCATAATAATGCATCTTTTGTGACACCGCATCGGGTCCACCGTAGAGACGGAATCTCGGAGATCTCACGCTCTGCGTAATCTCGACCTGCTCCAGTGCGACTCTCCTACACATCATAAGGAAGAACATCTATACATGGCTTCTCACAGGTGCTTAACCTCCCAAGCCCAAAATCAATGTGGTGTCGGGTATGACAACGGCTTAGGTCTCTGATGCGACAACCGATAGTTTTGTCAACTCATCCATGTCAAGCCTAACAATCAACAACCAATAGGTCACACGCCACCTGAGTCCACCACGCTTCATTTGCGCAACTCGATCTGTCCACGACTTGACCACACTACGCCTCCCCGGCTGTCTGTGTTCTTGGAAGTGCTTGGCATATATACTCCCAGCCCAGAAAGCTGGTTCTCCCAACCCCTCACTAGGGTGTGGAGGAATGGTGCGATATACTCTCTTGTTCCTACGTGGCGGGGTACATGTTGTCTGAGTCTTAGGATCCTGATCTGCAGGGGTATCCGTCTCACATGCAGTGTCGGCGAAATAACATATCACTTGTCTTTGCTGACTCTTGCTTGATCCAGCCTGGTCTGAAACTCATGTGAAGAAGAGTCTTACGCCTCTTCCCGAACTAGAGAAGAGGCTGATCCTCCCTCGTACCCACGCCGCATCGAGAGTGCTCCGAGCATCCTCGATCTCTCTCTCGGTGGTCGGGGCTTGTCGACCATGGAGTCCATTGTCCGTGGCGAGAATCTACGATCTGTCTGAATGGACAACTTTGGCCCTATTCGTGTCTCGTAATACCCGGTAATCCCAGCGTATCTCGAAGATTGACATTCGGTCTCTCCCAACTCATCAATGCCTCAACCTTCTCTGAGTCGACTGACACTCTTGATGTTGACACCACGTGTCCAAAAAATCTCACCTCAGTAAGCCAAAACTCTTACTTATTGAACTTAGCGTACAGTTGATGGTCTCGGCAAGCGTAAGCGATCCTCAAGTGATACTCATGCTCCCACTCGGCGGGAAGTAGATCAAAATGTCTACGTGAACTCGACAAGTGATCTAAATAAGGTTAGATACCTATGCATGAGGTCCATGTGAATCTTGCTGGCGCGTGCAGTCGATCCAAGGGCATCATAGTAAACTCCAAAGTGCCCCATAGCAGCGTCATGTCTTGGGGATATCTGTCTCCACCCAACCCTCAGTGATGGTAACGGTGCGAAGGTCTATCTTGAGGTAGACTAAGCGCTCCTCTGTGATCAAACAAATCGTCGATCCTCGGTATTAGTGCAGGTGCTGGTGTAACCACAATTTATTTGTCGATAGTCAATGCACAATCGAAGGGTCTTGTCCTTCTTTTTCGCAAATAGGACCGAAGCGCCCGATGGTGAAGTGCTCGGTCTAATCAACCCCTTGTCCAGTAGCTCCTTTAATGGACTGCAGTTCACTATGACTGTGGAATTGCCAAATCTATGCAGTCATAGAGATGGGGGAAATGCAGGGTGTAACGTCTGGGGAATCCTCTGACCCTCTGTGGAGGCAGTCGGTAGCTCATGCGGAAACATCCACATAATGCCTTTTTACTACCCGAGGTAAGATCTAAGTCTGGTCTCTCTTCGTCCTCTAGGGTTAAGGCTCGGTATGACCCATTGTATCCTTGACACGGACTCGTATCTTGTCTGGGAGCGAGAATGCGCGTGCATCCCACTGATACCACCGGTACCGTCTGGCATTATGGCGGTAACCCTCCTACGCTCACAATCGATAACGACCCTGTAAGCTGTCAGCTAATTCATCCCCAGGATGACATCAAACTCTGACATATCCATGATCCTCAAGTCTACTGTGAGTAGAGTCCCCGAGATCTCCAACTCGCATGTGACATATCATCACATTCTGCATACTGATCCACCCAGGGAGACTCGGTCCTGATGGCTCCTCTATGGTCTCTAGAGGTCCTTGCCCACTTCCACCATATTTGGGCCTCACTTTCTAGCTGGAATGCAGCTAGTCTAATCCTGGTAGTGTCAGAGGTAATCTCCATAGCCTCTAACACCTTCTCGATCTTTATGAACCAATGGTCTGCCACCATCGGATCTCCTCCCCCTGTGAATGTCGGAGGATGATGCGCTCTAAACCTCTGGAGGTTACTGGACCTCACATTTCTTTATACCAGCACGTGCTATAGCTAATGCGCCAATACTCTCTGACCTCTACAAGGCCTGCGATCCAGACAACGGTGGTACAAATTCGAATGTCGGTGGTGCTGACCAGGTGCCGGGTGGCGGGTTCTCTGTCCTCGTCCTCTATAACCATTTACACAATTAACATGGCATGAGAATCATTTAATTTTCATTTCAGTCTAACTAGTAATGTAGATGCTAATTACTAATAGACTTGACAACCATGGTGACCGTTCATTTTTTTTCTAAGTGGCGTAAACCCGACCACTCAATTCATTTATTTGATAAATTCTAAGCTTTCTTGTTCATTGATATCAATCCTAAGATTATGGTTCTTATTCTTCTTTAATTCACACTTTCCTATACACGCTACACATGCATATAGTTTTCCTACGCAACTACCGCATAATCAGTTTTAAATGGTAGTTAAATACAATCTGATATCTCACAGGCATAAACCACTGACCACGAGGGCATTAAATACCTACATGCTTCAGTGTATACACATTGTCCTTGCATTTACATGCTGTCTGAAGACAATTAATTATACATTTAAAACATTTTTATCAACAAAAATTTCATTTTGAAAATTTCATTTTTATAAAATTGTGTCTCATTTATTAAATTTTATTTTATTTGATTTTCAAAAAAAAATTAAATTTCACATTCACATTGCCAGTCGCGTGCATTCCTGAATTCACCCCCATTCATATTCTTGTTATAATTACTGTTCACCCGTACTGTTCACGCAATATACTGCCTTAGGTTGTGATACAAAGTTTTGTATTGTAAAAGATCCAGTTTGCAATGTTGCAATACAAAATTTCAATCTCTTCATACTTGGCTTACACTATATTGCAATACAAAATTCCAAGTGTACCTCAACACTCAACATTCCAAGTGTATTGTATTGCAATACAATTTCCAGCAATACAATGCCTTGCCTACCTCCTCTCTCACAATACACTCTATTGTATTGTGATACAACTAGCCTTCACCTAGCCTCATGACACTTATTACAATTTGTATTGCAACCAACCTAGACTATTCTATGATACAATTCAAGCCTAAACTACCAATACAACCCTCTCTTACAATACAAAATATTTTTCACAATATCATTTGATAGCCCAAACGGTTCACACACAACAAATTTTTTTTTCATTTTCTATAATACTCGAATAAATTTCTAAAATTTTATTTTCTTAATTTTTTCATTTTTCCGAATACATAATAAATCTCTAAAAATTTATTTTCTTCACTTTTCTTCAGTTTTACACCATACAAAACCTTAGAAAATTATTTTCTCACCTCATAACCAAATAAATTTGTAAAATTTATTTTCTTTTCGATTTTCATTTGAAGAATTTTCTCCGCTCAAATAAATTTGTAAAAATTTATTTTCTTCCATTTCTTCAATTTTCAACATGAAACCTTAGAAAAATATCATTTCTTACAATTCTTATCCCATAAATTTATTAAATTTTTTTTTCTTCTTTTTCTTTTCCGGTTTTGTACACTATACAATCCAAATATTTTTTTTTTCTAAAATATTTCCTAACTCATCCATGTGCTAATCACCAAGCACACATAAACGATCTCATCACACAACATAGTAAGCATACCATTCACACAATAATTCATCAAATCACACAAAACACATAAAACATGTGCATGTAATTGTCCTAGTGTTAACAGTGATTTCCTAAATCTCATACCTAAGCGAGACATCAAACCACACCTAGTGGTGGTGCTCTCACTCAACTGTAAAGCCTAAGCCCAAATTCTCAATCTATAGGTTTCCTTGCCTATACTCCACGTAGCTTACAGTGGTGTGGATTACTGAACCAGGCTCCACAGGTATTCGTATACCTATGCTGATACCAAGAGCTGTGACACCCCGAGCCCGGGGGTCAGATTATTTGCAAGTGGCCGCGGAATGCTTCGTGAATGTCGGGTGACTGAGCGCACTCACGAGTCGGGCGGGAATCTCCTTTGTGGGGCTCTGCAAATACAAAACTGCATATCACATCCCAACGATTCAATATAATCCAATATATCCAATCACATGAGTAACACGGCCACTTGGGCCCATAAACAATACTCGATATACATGCAACTATACCCGATAATTTACAAAGTTAATATGTTTCTACTCTTTCCGACATATATCAAACTTATAGAGTTCTAATACATGTTTAGATCGGGGCAGAAAGCGACTTCGGCTTTCTTCAATCTCGGTCTCTAGGATGGCCGTCCCTCGCCACGCTCCACTGTGCACATAAAATATTCACCTCGGCGGGGTGAGCTAATGCTGATAGTGGAATCGCCATAAGTGGGCTGCTCACCACTATAAAGTGCGGGTTCAGTGTTCGATGAAAACACACATTCGAGCAAATGCATGATCTACTTGAATGTCTACGCGTAACTTCGGATCCCGAGTCCTCAGGCTCCTCACACTTTACTGTAAATGCCTCCTTAGAGAATATTATGTTTTATTTGTTTGTGGAATGACCCTCCCAGTGTATATATATCAATTGGGCCGCTCCGACGATTGATATATTATTTTTTTGTGGACTACCCTCAGGTAGAATATCAATTGGTAGCTCAAGCGATTGATATTTATTTGTTTAATGAATTTACCCTCAGATGAATATCGATTGGTAGCTCAGGCCGATTGATATTTTTAATTTAGTTTACCTAGATAATTAACATTTTTTAGACAACCCTCGAACCATTTTCTACAGACTCATCATGCACTCACTCCTATAGTCTAAGATTGTTCCGATTTTATATGGAATACATGTATACCAATTCCAATCGATCCCTGTCCCGTGAAAATATAACGTACATATCCACATAATAGCCCGATGTACAATCGTATCATTGTAATTATCATTTTCATCGTCAAAATTAGCTCACTTGGTAATAGTCAAATACAACGGTCATTTCGAATCGCTCGACGAAACATTTTCACACAAAAATATATTTTTGTGTCACTATTCTATGAGCGGTAAGCACAGGTTTTGCAGTTTGAAACACACATCCATTCGTCGGTTCCTTTGAACAGCATTTCAACGGCCATTTAGGCTCATTCAATCGATTCGCTGATTTATCCGCAAATGCAACATTGACCACCCCGAATCAGCCATGGCAGTCACGGCTGCTACATTTGGATTTCAAAAATTTATATCAATTGGTCCACGAGGTTTGAAATGCGTCAGAAGCGGCCTCACGGCCTCGTTGACTCAAGCGATTAAGTGCGGCAAAATGGGAATAAACTTTCAGTAGGGAGAAACCCTTGCCTCTACTGGGAGTTGAGAAACTCCACGATCTGGTACCCACGCGAGGAAGCTCTCAGCGTGAAGCGGGTTCTCGTACTTGTCCGGCGCCGGCTGGTCGGTTCGTCAGTCATTTCTAGAAGTCGGGCCTTCTACCATTTTCTAGAAACCCATTTTGGCTACATGAAGATCCTCCCACTTTCGGACTTTTTTTTTGTCTTGGTTTAATGAAGGAGAGAGGTCCTATCTGGCTATTTTGTCTTAGTGACAAACAAATCACAAAATCTGCTATTATGTCCCTTCGTTTCCCAGTTTGATATTCGGCACTATCACCATTTTGTCCATTTCATAATTTCTCTACTCACACCATATGTACTTAGTGCGTGTTATATGTGACTTTCGTCGCGCCGAAATCTCAGATTCGGCACCAGAGATCGTGATACTCATTAAAACGTGCCCCGACTCATTGTCTCTCGAATTCTCATTTACGTCTTTGGCCCCTAGGTTGCCAGAGGCGTTCAATGATGCAATCAGTTTTGTCGTCTTAGATCACAGAGAATAAATTTCGGATTTTAGCAGAAATAACAATTTTATAAGTATTACCATTTGCATTCGAAATTGAATTTGGGTCTTGCAAACGATCAGAACTGATCGCAAATCTGGGGAGGAGCTCCTTCTCTACAAATCACAACTCCATTCTGCGTTACAGTGCTTCAAAAATGGAGAGATATGAACCTTCTTCAACTTTTGTCTTTTCCATTTAACATTTCAAATAATTCCCATCATGTCCCTTCCTTTCACTATTTGACACATGGCTTAATCTGGCGTTCGTTCAATCGTCTACCTTTCGTTACAACGTAGCGTCGCGTGGGTGCGTGTAGTGGGTGACTTTTTAATCGCATCGCATGTCTATAGCAGCGCCTGTTTCACGACGCGGAGCACGATTGCTGAAAACGAAATTATTGTCTTGGAATTAAGACGAGGTGGACGTGGTAGACGTTCGAGATAATTAAATGGCGGTGAAATCCAGTTTGATCATCTAAGTTGAAAAATTTTGGGTTTGGTGAAGTCTGTTTACCACTTTTAGAAAATTGGGTTTTCTGGGTTTACAAACCTCATTTTTCTTCATCCACAAGTATTTCTTTTACAATTTAATGGATTAAATCAAAACCAAACAAATCACAGCCACTCAATGGCATTGTATTGATTAAAGAAAAGTTTTGACTTTTACCGATCTTTCATTTGTTCCATACCCAATCATCAATTTTAAAAATTTAATATTCTCTTTAAAAAGACTTTGCATATAAGCCGCTAATTTTCAAGAAAAAATAAGTACTACTTTTTTCTGTGCTTTTAAATTTGAAATTAGCATACTAGTTTGAAGTCATGTAATCAAAGTCCAAAGCATCAAGTAAAGCACTTGAGATAAATGAATGAACAAATCAAAACTAAAACCTATATACAATGTTTTAAAAATCGGATCAATAGAAAAAAAAGTTAAAGATTCACACTTTAGGATTGAACTGGATCGAACCAGACCAGAAAGGTTATCAATCAATACTCAGGCTTGTCTAATTTTGGCTCTTGGTTTTATTTTATTTCATGGAGAGGTTGAACATTTGAAGGTCAGATCTCCCCATGGAATGGAGGAATTTGAATGGGAGGTGGAGTGGGTGGGTGGAAACATTGCCTTAGTACGCTGCCCGGTAGTTGTAGAATAAACTTGAAGCGGCCCGTGATCAGCATTTTTTAATTTAGTTATTATACCCATGAATTTGAGCTTTGTATAATGCGATCTCGGCTTGAATTATAGCTAATTGGCTATGGGCATGTTCTATTTGTTGTCGCAGTAGAGATATTGTCTTCACACCATGCTGAATGCTGGTCTCTGCTTGTGCCTCGAAAATACATTGAGGTTTCTTTCTTACCATACTCAAATGTTTGTGGGATTGCGAAAACAATAAAAACAAAATCAAAACAAACAAATAAATAAGGGTGTTGATGTTTTTTGTCAAACGTGAAGACCACTAGGCACTAGTTTGTATGCATGAAATAAAACCCTTTATTATTAGAAAAGAAAAAAGTAAGGAAAATCTTATGATATTTTTTCAAAAAAAGTAGTATAATAAAGTACTTAGAAACTTACAAATTACTAAATTATTAAATCTTTATATTGATATAAATTAAAATAAATAAAATTTGTTTGAGGTTGGAAGTAAAAATAATATATATGAGGTTTAGCTGTATTTTTATTTTCCTTGACTTTCCGCCCATTTTCTTTTCCATAGTTTTTCTTTCTGTTTTTATGACAAGCATAGCCTTTTTGTTTTGTCTTTGTGTTTTTTGGAAGCAGTTAATAGTGATAGAAGAATGAAAGCAGCCCTGTAAAAAGCAATTCAATATCTAAGAACCGAGAAAAAAAAAAGAAAAGATAATAAGTAAATTCAATGTTTGACATATGAAGCCAATATTTTAAGAAAATAATAATATATTTTCTATATTTTAATACACACGGCATCTTTGCAATATTCTTTGGCACCATAAATTATATGCATAGAATCAAATCTTTGAGGATGTTTGAAGGAAAATGGGGAGAGAAAATATGAATCCTGCACAGCCTTGGATTTTCTCAAATGTTTGAAATTTTGCATCTTGAACTCATTTATTATTTTTACGAACAATCTATGAAAAGTGGATTCTCCATATAATATCTTTCTATCACTTCCTTCACAGGTAAAGAAATCCCAATGCATATTACTTGAATTTATGAGGACTTATATAAGGCGATCGGTTCAAAATTTTCCAACGGCTCTTTTTAATTCTTCTTAGTTCTTGCTTTTCTCTTTTTGTGAAAATTGAGACATTTAAGAAAATGCTTTGAACTTTCAAATTTTGACATTTCCGTGAAGTGGATTCTTTATATTAAATCTTGTCCACATAGATTTTCAAATTTTATTAAATAGTGAAATTAAATTGTTCAAATTGCTCGATTTTGATTATTCGTATATTACAATGAAGCACCATTGAATTGTAATATGATAATGGGTTTTGTGATTCCCTTGTTTATTAAATGAAAACATTAAATTGTAATAAAAAATAATTTGAATGGGACATAAAATTGGTTTTGGAAAATTGGATGGACATAAAGGAATGAAAATAGAGAAGAAAAATAAAGTAATGAAAGGCAAAAAAAAAAACTCAAAGGGGTGCTTCATTGAGCTAATTAAAGGAAGTTGTGCTAATTCACCCCGTGTAATTATTATAGGTTGCTAGGTATCCTAATAAACTAAAATATGATCGAATTTATTATTAAATATCAAATTCATTTTTTTTCTCATTCTCTCTATTTTATGGAAAATAAAGGTTTAGGAATTCAATGATTATTCCAATAGTACATTTTGGGAATATTTTTTTCTTTATTTCAATACTACTTCTCAATCGATGAGGGTAGAAGCCATATAAAAGCGAAACCAGAAAAATAGGTTAACCTTATTATTTTTATATAATTCTTGGTTTAAGTTTAGGTTTACAAAATATAAAAATCATAGTTTTGATTAACCGACTGAAAAATTAAAATATAAATACTAATATTGAACTAATTATACTGTACTTGTCATTTCAATCGAATAAAAATATATTAACATGATAAAGATATTCATGATGAGCACAAGTGTGTTAACATTCAAAAAGACGGTAAATAATGTTTTCGTGTACTTCAAAGTTCACTTGATTCTGATTCCAAGAAATTATTTAATGTGATTAGCTGTTGGAGAAATTACAATTTGGTTGAATATTTTAAAATTTACAAATAAATTATTTTGGCGTGAATATTTTGGTGGTGATTGTCAAACACTTTTTGAGAAATATACAACCTACATATACCATTTCATATTCCATTTTGAAAAAATACAACCTAATATAATATTTTATTTCATTCTCTTGTGTAGTTTATTACTTTCATCCATTTTTGCATGAAGAATGATTGAAAAATAAATTTATAATTAAAAAATGAAAAAAAATAATATAGAAAATATTTTATTAAAATTTTTTTTTTTTTTTGGACTAACAAAAACCGATGTTTGGTTAAACAAATAAATGGTTAACTGAATATTTGGTTAACCATGTTGATGGTTAGATTTTTTTGTTTATATAAATAAAAAACAAAAAACCGATGATTGATTTTTATTTTTTTTATGGTACGGTTAGGTAAAAAAACCATACTCATCCCTAACTACCTGAACTGTGATTATCATGGCCTTTAGGCTGCGGCCTACTACTTAATAGGCTCGAGCCGCCTCATGAAGGCGGCTCGAGACGGCTACTATATTAAACCATGCGGGAACTAATCATACGATAGAATCCTAAACAAATGCGGGATCTCTGAGTCCCTAGCTAGGTCATCCTACCTCCATATGAAATTTGTTATGGATAAATATATTAAAGGAGCACTAAAAAAATTAAATTTAGTGGCCGGAGATTTTGACCCGAAATTTCCGTCACAAACTCTGTTAAATTTGTGATAGAATAGTGGCTAGAAATGACGGATATTTTTATAACACCGGAGTCAGAGGTGTGCGGTACATGATACTGTAAGGGTGTATAAGAGTACCAAGTATCACATTATAGTATTTTGAATACTAAATTAGGAAATGATAAAATTATGAAAACCCGGAAATTTGGTATGAGCATAAGGGTATAATGGTCATTAAGCAAAAGGATATGGAAATCATAATCAAGTTAGAGATGGGCCACAATACAAATAAATAAGTTACAATTGCAAAATTAAAGTGTTGAGGCTATTTGCAATTAAGGAAATGTTAAATATAATAATAGGAAAATAAAAAGCCAAAATTCATTTGGTCTCAAAAGTTTTGCCCTAAACAGTGAGAGAGAAGAGGGTCAAGATGAGGAAGAGGAAGAAGGAGGAGGAGGAGATCAAAAATCAGGTATGGAATCCTTTATTTTTGGGCTTTTGATATGAATCCTAAGGTTTTTGGATGGAGATTAGTTTCTCCTTTGGTCTAGGGTTTGTGGAAAGGTCACATAAAACTTTAAATTGGTTGGGTTATGAGTGTAAAACCCCAATTGATGTAAAATAAGCATGGAATCATCAAATTATGTGGTTTGATGAAGAATTGGTGGACCTAGGTTGAGTTCTTGGATTTCCACCTAAGGTTTTGAGGTTTGAGGTTTCATAGCACCAATTTAAGTGTTGTGGAATTGTTTTTAGATGAATTCAGTTGGTTTTGAAAGTATTATAGTTATAGAGTTTAGCTATGGAGTGAATTGGCATCAAAAGGGAAAAATATAACAAAATTTGGGCAAGAATTTGGAGGTGTACGGTACGTAGACAGTAGTGTACGGTACACATCAGCAGATGTCTAGGTACATGAGCGATTGATTGTCTTAGGTGCACTATTCTACTTTCTAATTTCGACCAGATTTTAAAGTATTTTAGCCATAACTTGATCATTTTTTTATGCGATTTGAGTGATTCAAGTAACTAAACTAGACTTCAGAACCAAACATAAAGAAATAGGCATCGTCGAACTCACAGTCAGTGGCTAAAAATTCACTCCAGGGAATTAGGGCCATGTACAAGCCCAGAATTCTAGTTCCAGCTTTGGACATAGAGAGTAGTCGGGTTGTTTGGATAACTGACCGGTGCTCAATTAGGTGATTCAATTGGAGAATAACCCTTAACACCCTTAGTTTTAAAATAGTATAAGAGATAGTGTCAAATATAAGTTAAGACCCCAGAAAAATGAGTAATACAAACTGTCCCTAGTGTAATCGGTAAATTGACTAGTTGGCATGAAAATGCCATAACTTAAGTTGGGATGATCTGATTGGATTGATTCCAATTCCTAAGTAAAATAGATTCATATAGGAATGAGAATATGGGAATGAGTGTGTATGGGGGATTTAATGGAGATTATGGTTAATGTGTAGTTGTGGTTTTCTTGAAAAAGGTGAAAAAGACTATCAGGTGGGAAAGCGAACTCGACAGGAAGCAAGCGGGTTGAAGCGATGAGCAGTGGTGGCCAAATATTTTGAAAATTTAGTTTTAAAAGTGAATGGTTTTAATGTTAAAGCCCAGTTTAATGGAAATGTTTATGTAAATCTTAAGGCATATGGAAATGTTTATCTTGCATCATGTATTTATATTAAATTATAATAACATGCATGTGTTAAGGCACGATATGAAAGTTTAAATGTGTAAGAAATGCATATGTGTTTTAATGATAAAGTAAAGGATTTAAATGTATTTATAAATGTATTTTGAAGAAATGTTTCTTGATGGTTACCTAACCCCATATGGTATTATGGCGATATCAGTAGAAATTGTAAGACGTGTAAGGATTTGGGAGTAAAAGTTATAGGCTACTAACTAAGGGAGGAAAGGAAGGAGGAGAGAGTTGATGATTATGCATATATCGTTGTCTGTTAACATCTTGGTCAGTAATATCCTTACTGCGTGATGGTGCTATATTGGAACCATGGCGTGAGTTTTCTCGCGTAGTGGTTATATTGAGTGTTGTCCTCACCGTCGGTCACCCGGAAGCTGTTCAGTGTGTTTATTCTAGGTTCCATCAAAAGGAAAGAAAGAAATAATTAAAGAAAGAAATTTTACGGCACAAATGTTTAAGGCACAAATGGATTTTAATTGTATAAGTATTTATTAATAAGAAAGAAAGAAAGTTTACGGCGTAAGTGTTTAAGACATAAATTGATTTTTAATTGTATAAGTATGTATTACTTTGGTATATCTTGAAAATGTTATCTTAATGAAAATGTCGCTCCATATGGGCTCCTTTAGCTCATTATTTTCCATATATTTCAAAAACATTTTCAGGACCAGGAACGGGTGCGGCCGGCCAGTACCTCTGTGTAGTGAGTCGAGGCCATTGGGAAGCGACGGTATGATTTCATTGTATATATAATTTTGAATGTGTTTATGTTGAATATTTTTGTTATGTATAACATGTATATGTATAAAGTTGAAAGGAACTCGTAGGCTTTGATCCTCGGTGGGCCAGTGATCGTAGGCGGTCGGCTTAGAATTAAAACCCAGAGTCAAACTCAGCCCGATCTTTTGATAAAAAAATGCATGGAATTGAAGAAGTTTAGGAATGTTTTGATGATTGAAATGAATAAATGTATATATGTATATATTGAGTTGATTGAGTTGTGGGCTGAGGAGTCCAACTAAGGAAGTTGAAAATTTGAAAAGTAGAAGTGTTTTTAAATGTTTTGAGGTTTGTAAATTTGAAATTAGAAAAAACGGAGGAAACTCTGGGTGATTTTCTAAAAAAAAATCCAAGTGTTTAAAAGAAAAAAATTTACCACTTCGCTTCCGCATTATTTTCTAAAGATATGTTAAGGATTATAAAGGGGTTCGCTCCATGGATTTCATTTGACTGTTTTGAGGAAAAAGTTTCTATATCCATGGAGTGTCGGGAGGTCCCCTCAGGTTCATGAGGTTAATCCGGGTCGGGATCCTTCAACGTGGTATCAGGCCACGGTTTTGAAAATCTTGCAAGGGTGAAATTTTAATGTGAACTGTATATATTCAGTTGTTGAGATGAGTGCTCCCCACTTCTATAGAGTCCTTTGATTCTTGGGTTGAGCTCTCATGGAGCGAAAGAAAAGAATGGAGTTGGGACTGCGATGCTTGATTACCTAGTAGTGGGATCCCACCTGAAGAGATGAAGGGTGGGGACCCTTAAATAAAGGTGCCTTTTATTGTGGGGTCCTCCCTTCATGATGAGTCCACTAAAATGAGTCTTTGTGCAGCTTGAGTCGCTATCTTCGATTGAGTGATGAAGTGCTCAAAGCTATAGGTCCCTTTGGGTCGTGGGTTCGAGCTCTCATGGAGGCGAAAGAAAGGGCAGTTGGGACTGGTAATAGTACCTATTTACAGAGATGAAATTGGGGACCCCACCTTGCGTATCATTTCCACTTCAAATCATATAAAATATTTGTTTAATATTTCTATTAAAATACTAATTTTTATTAAGATAAAATAAATAAGTGTTTTGCAAATAAGACCTAATTCAAGTGGTTAAGAGTCGAGGTTGGCATGGGGATGGTAGTGGTTCAGGGTTCGAGTCTTAGAGGGACAAATTTATGAGGAACATATTACTGTGTTGTAATGCAAAGTAAATAGTTGTAAAATAAAAGAGTGTTCGAATAAAATTATATATATATATATGTATGTATGTATGTATTAGTTATAAGGCTCAAGTCATAAATATTAGTTAAAAATAAAATTTAAAAGAACAAGAAAATCAAATTCATTAGATTATAAAATAAAAAATTGAGATGTCCAATTCATTTGGACCCAATAAAGATAAAGAAAAAATAAAAAATTATAGAAAAATAGATATGATTAAGATTAATTAAAAATTTGTATAAAAGTATTAGTTTATGTAAGAAAATAAGAGAATTAAGTTGAGTGGATCATAAAAAAAATATTTATAGATTATAAATATTTTATTTTATTTTTTTGACATATATTTACTTTATAATACATCATAGAAATATATTTATTTGTCTTGTGACTATACGGAGCTGGACCTTCTCCTCCTATATTTGAACTCTTAACCACATGAAATATTTATTTTAAAACATTTTATTTTCAAAATATAATAGGTGTGTAATATTTATTTTAAAAATATTTATGGATCCGAAAATACAAAATGTGATTTAATATTGATATTCAATAATTTTGATATTTAGTTTGAAAATATAAAAAGTATGTAATATTTCTTTGATTATGTAGCCATTATACAACTTTCTTATTTATTAAATAGGCAAATATACAAGGTATGTGATAGTTCATTGATTACTTTATTGAACAATTTTCCTATTTAGTAAGAAAATATAAAAGGTATGTAATAGCTTTGGATTATCTTTCCCCAAGCATATTTACAAATAAATTCTCTTATAAGTTTCTAATTTCATCAATTTTATTTCACAAGTTTCTTTCCTTTTCAAACTATATTTTTATTTCTTTTTTCAAAAATATATTTTATAATTTTTCTTTCAAAAGAAAAATACTTGTTAAAATCAAAAATATTTTTTCATCTCCCACATATATTATTTGATATTCCACTTTAAATCATAAAAAATATTTGCTTAATATTTCTATTAAAATAATAATTTTTATTCAGATTAAAAGAGTGAAATAGTAAAATTGTAAAGGTTTCAAAATGAATATTGAACTATATTACATATAACTCAATAAATAGTTATCTTAATATTATTTGAAATAACTAATTCTATTTTTTTAGTTATAAGATTCAAGTCACAAATATTAGTTAATGTGACGCCCAAATCCAGAATTCAGTTGTGACAGTCAACTTCTGAATACTAGGATGCTCAGATGCTTGACACCACTTAGAAAATCGAGGCGAGTCTCCTTTGTGCGGGGGCTCTATACGAATACAACTTGTCCCAAGCAGGTTTTACTGCTTATTTTAGGGTCCCACGTGCGAATAAAATAATTGGCCATGGGCCTGCATCAATACTCACAAAATACAGTAACTATATTACCATAGTTCAAGAGTTAATAAATCACTCTTAATTCAACATATATTAAAATGTACAATTTCTAATGCATGTTATACAAAAGTCTCTACTAAAGCAACAATCCGGCTTTTTCTACTTCCTTTTGTAGTTCTCTATACACTCCACGTACTGAAATAGTGATCCCTCGACGGGGTGAGCAAAGGCCGATGATGATAAATTTCCTCGTGGGTTACTCCGCTAAATTGCACATGTCTTGGCAAGCAATCCACATCGAAATATACATGATCCTACTTGGAGACATCTACATGCCCAATCTCATGTCATAGAGTCACCGCATTTCTCTTGCCTTTCAAGACAAATGCGATAAAATCACAGTTTTCAAAACAAAGCTTTTGTCCTCGGCACCTCTAGAGATTCGGTAAACATATTGGACTACCCTCCAAGGCGAATCTGTTGGATAACCTTCCGAAACAATTCATGAGCCCCTCCAACGTGAATTGTTGGACAACCTCCCAATACAATTCTCTGGAAAATCTTCCGTCGAAATTCCTTTCACAATATTTTCCTTTTTATTTTCTTTCATGTCATGCACTCACTCCTAATATTCTAGGGTGCCTCAGTGCATATGGAATGCATTATGTCAATCCCAACAACTCATGCTAATAGAAACTGTGTATATATTAACATAATTAATTCACACACAATTCTAATGTTATTAAATTCACATCAATAACACCAATTAGCTCACATGGGTTGTTAGCAAATACAAACAATTAATTTTGAATCATTCAATAACCACAAAAATCGCGTAATAATCCGTGAGCGATTGAAACCCTCGATTGGCGTGTTCCACGTAGCCACTATAAAGTTTCTTCCTCGGTTCAAAGCTTTTGAGACCAGATAGCAAGCCACTTCTAGGCTCGAAAAATCCCAATCCATAAAATGGCCCTTAATAGAAAAGAATCTGGCAAAGTGGAAAGATCCCACCTCTTATGTCGGATCTACCGTCGGTGTCCACATGTAGCCCTCGCCTCGTAGATCGACTTTGCTTCTTGCTCCGTCGAAAACCGACGGTCCGAACGACGGAAAATCTAGAGAGAAGGCACACTCTCTCTCTCTAAAATCTCAAACACCACTCATTGCACGATTCCAGCCCCTTTAGAGAAGAAAACTATTCTCCATTTTGTCTTATTCATTTAACTTTTCAATAATTCTCTTTGTGTCCTTAAGTTTTGGATTTTGACATGGGCAATTAAAGCGACTGACTCATCACTCTCACTAATCGTGCAACATGTGTCGCATGGAGTCGCGTGTAGTAGGTGACTTTTTTCATATCGCATGTCTTTTCTGTTTTTATGGCCCATTCGTCTGGTCATGAAAATGTGAAATTCGAAATGTCTCGAATTCAACGAAATTGATTGTGCTAAATTTAGATTTTGAGACGATTATTGTGAAATCCATTTCATCATCCGAGATCTAGAAAATTTTCAAATTTTGACCGAAATGACAATTTTACCCTTTTTCAGAAAATTAGAATTTTCTCGGGTTTTACATTCTCCCCTCCTTAAAAGGAATTTCATCACACGAGAGTGCATGCAATCATAATGAATCATGCATATGCAACGTGCACTATACCATGCATGTAAACTAGTCATTTAAGTGTTAACTTATTAAGCCACGTCATATTCTCCCTAAGCAAGAAGGGATAGGTGGCGCATCGTGTCCTCGTGCTCTCCCCACGTTGACTCCTCAGCTCAACTGGTGCTTCCATAGCGCCCTCATTATACCTGATCTTTGTGTAAGTAAAGAGCGCACGATCCGGTATCCATAATGCTGCGGTCCCTGCTCGAGAGGTCCTTATGTCGACTTAATCGCTCCCAGTCACTACATGAAGTGGTTTGGGTGTACCTCCAGGAAGCGTGGAGCGTGGCTCTCGTGGACACGTGACATCTTTGACGGTAAAGCCAACCGATACGTATAGTGCCCCTCTCTCGGGTATCTCGAAGAGGTCCCGATGGTTCGGCGATAGCTTCCCACGCTTGCCGGACCTGACCACTCCTCTTAGGCATCACCTTCAAAGAAGGCGTGATCTCAGTACCGAACTCTAAGGGCCCGTGGTACATCTGCATAGCTCTTCTTGCCCGGCTTTGAGTCGTGAGAAAATGGCGCTCATTATCGAGAAGCTTACTTTGCCGAGAGTGTCTCTAATCGGATCGGGACGGTGGTGGGCTCTACCCATATCGGTCCAACATATCGATGATCTGCATGGCTCGCACAATGCCTCATATGGTGCCATGTGCCCAGCTTTGATGCGTTGTTGTAGGCGAGAGGTGTGGGAAAATCTTTCCTTCCATTTATGATCGGGACGCATGCTTTCATGACATGTCCTGCAACACTGCTATGATCCTCTCTGATTATCCATACGTTTATGGGTGGAAAATTTGACCTCGGGTCAGCCAGTGTGCCCACATGGCCTTTTGGAAACTCTTCCAAAAGTCTTGTTAGTAAACAGGTCTCTATCCGTCACTATGAATCTGGGGCCTCGATGTGGCAAGTCTCGGATATACAACCCGGTAGAATCTCTCCAATGTGAAGGTCATCCGCACGGTTAGAAAATGTGCCAACCGTGGGCGGTCCACTGTCATATACAGGTATCATGTCTTTGCGGTGTCAGGTGGAAAGTGGGTCCTGGAAATCCATCGTGACCTGTGAGACGATGAAACTCCTTGAGAATCTCCTCTCTCAGTCGGTCAGAAGCGGGGAACCACTGCAGTCCTCTATACAGGCGCCATCGTGAATGGTCCATCCTCGTCTGTGCTGTTGTACCCGGTCCCTGATGGACACTATCTCCGCTTCTTGCCCTTGGGACTCGATCCTCTGCTTTCAGCGAGGCCGGTTGCTTCTCGCTCCTAACGTGCCACAATCAGCTGGCATGCGCAATGGCTGTCATAGTCTCGAGTATACGCCACTCTAGGGAAGCTATACTAGCCAATGCCCCCCGTAACTTCCAATTGACTGCATCAGCCACCACATCTGCCTTACCAGGATGGTAATGCAAAGTGAGTCTATAATCCTCACGGGAACTCCATCTGTCTACGTTGCCTCATATTATTGGGGTCCGCTGCATAGTATATTAAGACTTTTGTGGTACGAGTATACCTCGAACTGCCATATAATAAGTAGTGAAGCCAAATCTTCAAGGCAAAAGGCCCATAGGTATAACAATCATATCGTGTGTGGGAATTAGTCTGCTCATGATTCTTATTGGAGTGGGAACCATGCTTCAATATTACCTCCAGTTTGCATCGAAACATCCCGGTCAGCCCTCGAGGCATCTGAATGTAACATACTTTGTCCGTAACTGTAAGCCTATGTATGCTGCAGTATGGCTGTACCTCCCTTCTCGGGACCCCAAGATAGGAGTTGAAGTAAGCCTCCTCTTCAACTCTTGGAATGCCTCCTTTATCGGTCATCCCGTCGAGCTACCTCCTTGGGTGATCTCGTCATAGGTGCCTTCTGTCGGGAGAAATCCTCGATGATCTCTATGGTACCCGGCCAATCCCAGAAACTATGTATCTCGAGAGGCCCGGCTTGGCCTCTCCTAACTCATGCGGCCTCAGCCTTCTGCGGGTCACGGCCGCCTGATGTTGACACCACGTGTCTAAAATCTCGCTGTCGCCCGAAACTACGCCTTGCGAACTGCGTATAGGCGTGGTCTCGCGAAATTTGTAACACAATCCTCAAATGACTCTATGCTCCCACTTTGGTAGAGTGATAAAATGTCATGCGAAGACTACGACAAATTGATCTAAATAGGGTTGGAATACCCTACCATGAGGTCCGCATGAATGTGCCTTCAGCGCATTAAGTGATCGAAGGGCATCACCCAGTAAACTCAGTGCCCATAACGCTACTGTATTTATCTTAGGGATATTAATCTTCCTAACCCTCAGTTGATGGTAACCAGTACGAAGATCTATCTTGGAGTAGACTCACGCTCCTCTCAACTGATCAAACAAATCGTCAATTCTCGGCAATGGGTACCGATTCTTGACCTTAACCTTATTCAACTGCCTATAATCAATGCATAGTAGAAGGGTCTTGTCCTTCTTCTTCGCAAATAGAACCGGAGCGCCCCATAGTGAAGTGCTCGGTCTAATGAACCCCTTGTCCAGTAATACGTATTTGGACTGGAGTTCTGCAGCTCAATTGGTGCCCATCCTATGTAAAGTCATAGAGATGGGCAAAGTACCCGGGGTGTAACTCGTCACAGAAGTCTCTGACCCTCTGCGGAGGCAATCCCGGTAACTCATCTGGAAAAACATTCTCATACCCACAGACTACTCGAGGTAGATCTAAGTCTGGTCTCACCTCGTCCTCTAGGGTAAGGCTTGCTAGCCAACCCCTTAAAAGAATTTCTATTTTTGAAAATTTCTAATTTTCCTGAGTTCATTCTTAAGCACCTTAAAGAATTTCGTCCCGAAATTCACCTGTAGCACACCTGAGCATGCGTATGCAATGGTTATTCTAGTTCAATATTATACTTCACAATATTAGACAAGCGCACCTTCATCTCAAATAGAAAGGATGGGTGGCCGCGTTGTGTCCTCGCGTTCCTGACTTGCCTCTCCGTCCTCGGTGTTGCCTGACACCTTCGCTCGCGCACGGTCTTGCGTCGCAAAACCTGATCTCGACTATCTATGATACGCACCGGTCCTTCCTCGAAGGTCCCATCTGTATCAACAACAATCCCTTCCCAATCACTACATGAGTTGGATATGGAGTATATTTCCGAAGCATAGAGACGTGGAACACCTCATGAACAATTGATAAACTAAACGGGTAAGCGCTACTTAGATAAAAGCTACATTGTCCAGCCTCTCAGTATCTTCGAATGGCTGATATACCTCATTAGCTACCAGCTTGCTGAATGACCACTCATCTCTTAGGCATCACCTTTAGAAAATATCACCCACACTCAAACTCTGAATGTCGACGCCATCTATAGCGCATGCTTCTTTGCTGATAGCTTTAGGCTAAATGAAGGCAACTACGTATAAAACCCACCTTCTCAGTGTCTCTAATGTCGGTCCGGACCAGTGATAAAACTCTCTCCCACCTCTGTCCAAAAAATCAGGGATCGACTTGGCCTCCCATTTAAAGCCTTATAGGGTGCCATCTGTATACTCCCCTGATAATTGTTGTTGTAGGCGAATTCCACTAAGGGTAAGTGCTCCTCCGGCTACCCTTAAGATCTAGGGCCTTATGCTCGCGGCATGTCCTCTAAAATACAATATGGTCCTCTGCGATTGACCATTTGTATGCAGTGGATGAGCGCGGTCTTAACGATGTATGTCCCCATGGCCTTTTGACTCTTCAAAAAGTGTGCCGTAATTACAGGGTCCATTTCCCGATCACGATAGAGCTGGCCTCCATGGCCAGGACAATTTCCGAATATACAATCGGCGCTAATTCCTCCGTCTTGAAGGTCATCTGCCTTTGCTAGAAAATGTGCCCGAGCACCAATAGTAGGTCCTGATCACCACACTCGCATCTGACCTTTGCAGTTGTCCATGGCAAGTAGGTCACAAAGTCCATCGTGACATGCTCCCACTTCCACTTTGATACCTCTAATGGCTAAAGTAGCCCGGTTGGCTTCTAATGCTCAGCTTTGACCTGTTGACATGTGAGACATCGTCGAACAAAATCTCCAACGTCTCACTTCATCCCGGCTCGATAATGCGCGGCGAAAGATCAGCTGGTACATCTTAATTTTCACAGATCTTATAACAAATCGGGAGCAATGGAACTCCCTGAAAATCTCCTCTCATAAAGCAGTCAACTAGGGGACCACAACCCGTCCCTTATACCGAAGACTACCATTTTTATGGATGGCCTAGCCTTCGTCACCCGATACACCTATACCGATCACGATGGACACTATCTATCGTCACGCGCAGGACTCAATCACTCTACTCGGTAGGGATGGCGCCGCGAACTCCACAACACTCCCACTAGGCTTGATCGCATGTGTAGTGCAGGCGTCACCGGTCTCGAGCATGTAATTTCTGGAAGCTGATAGCCGGTGCTCCCAGTGACTTCATTTGGTGCATCGGTCACTGCATTTGCCTAGGATGAGTAATACAAAGTGAAGTCATAAAAATCCTCCGGATACTCCATCTATTTGCGTTGCCTCGTGTTGAGTCCCGTAATGAAAATATACTTCGGACTTTTTGTGTAGTGCAAAAACACGAATTGCTCGCCTTACAAAAATGGCGCCAAATCTTTAAAGAAGCAGACAATGGGTGCAACTCCGGATCATATGTGGGTAATTCTACTCATGATTCTTTAGCTATTTGGAACCATAGCTCCTGACCCTCGGTTGCATGAGGAGCCACATCGGTCCCAGTCCCTAGAGGCATCACAGTACATCATGTACCTTTGTCCCTGTTCTGGAACTATTAGAACAGGAGCTCTTTTCAATTCCTGAAATGCCTTCTCACACAGGTCATCCCACTCAAACTTGACCCCCTTCCGGGTCAATCTAGTCATAGGTGTTACTAGTCGGGAGAAATCCTCAATGAACCTCATGCTCCTCCTTAGACTGGGAGTTAGTCAAGATGTCGTCAACAAAGACCACAACAAACTGATCCAAATAGGGTTAGAATACCACATGCATGAGATCCATGAATGCTGCTTGGGCATTCGTCAATCCGAAAGGCATCACTGTGAACTCGAAGTACCCATACCGCATCCTAAACATTATCTTAGGGATATCAGCCTCCCTAACTCTCAATTGATGATAACCAGTGCGAAGATCTATCTTGGAGTAGACTTGCGCCCCTCTCAATTGATTAAACAAATCATTAATCCTCGGTAATGGATACCAATTCTTGATCATAATCCTGTTTAACTATCGATAGTCAATGCACAGTAGAAGAGTCTTGTCTTTCTTCTTAGAAAACAAAACTAGAGCACCCCATGGTGAAGTGCTCAGTCTAATAAACCCATGTCCAACAATTCCTGCAGTTGGACCTTGAGTTCCCTCTGACTCAATGGTGCTGCCATCAATGAGGTCATAGATACTGGCGCGTCTTCTGCTCTGTGAAGTCCACATCTGTGTGGAGGTAATCCAGTGCTCGTCAGGAAAAACATCCTCGCCTCACAAACCACGAGGTAGACTCAGATCGATCTCCTCTCCTGCAGGGTGGAACACCTTTAGCCAGCCCGTGACAGTCCACTCCACTTGGGTTGTGCATAGTGCAGGGTAAAGGATCGTACTTATCCCACGAAGCGTGTTCTGATATCTTGGAGTCCTGTGTGTAGGCGTATTTTTCAGTCACAATCAATGGCGACTCTATGGGGTACATCAACGATCCATGCGAATGACATCAAAATCTGATATGTCCTTTGCAGAAAGGATCCGCAGTCAATGATCCTTGAGATCTCTGTCTCCTGATCGACATATGATCAATCCTACCACGATCTGAGTTTCGCATACAAGAGGACTTTCAAGGTTTATACCTTTAAGCCCAAAGCATTCACACCAAATGCAACAATAAACATGAATACGATGCACCCGAATTTAAACAACACTCTTATTAATAAGTGTGAGAGCGAAACGTACCTTGTATATCATATTGATCTACAAGCTCAATCTATGGTACCACAGCGTAGACACGCTCCTCGTCTCAGAATAAGATTAAGTGAGCCTATCCTCGACCACTGGAGCCCATACCCGGCCTCTCTAACCCATGCGTAGCAGTAGAGGCGCTTGTGCGGCCTAGGATGATACTAGTCCCTCTTTGCCGCATTAGGGTGAGAAGGAACAAAGCGTGTCAGCGTCTAATCTTCTTTTGATGGTAAGTCTTTGTAAGACAGAAATTCCAATTTCTGGAATAAGGGAAAAATCGTAATTTTGATTACAAAATTGTAATTTCGATTACAAAATTGTAATTTCGGTTAAAAAAATATGTAATTAATTCTCTAGATCTCGGATGATGAAATGGATTATACCATTGGAATCGTCTACTTAAAATCTAGCTACTTTTATAAGAGCTGCTAATTTTTGAGACGGTCGAGTCGACATGTTTTTGAGGCAAATCACGTTTGGTCTTTAGTAAACGATTACGATCTGACCCAGTCGCGTATAACATGTCTTTAAACACCAGTGCATAAGTGGTATGGTGAAATGATGAAATGGACCCGTGAGGATAGTGATCTTAGAATATCATAATCGTTAAAGAGGGACATAATGGTCATTATGGGATTTGATTTTTAAGTCACTAAAGGACAAAAGTTGTAATAGTGCTTCTCCTTCAAAACCAAGGCCAGCTTGTGAAAGTCATTTTGGAGATCTGTTAGCTTATTTGAGAGGCTTTAGAGAGAGGTTGCTTCTGTGTCGGGAATCAGTCGTCGGTGGTGGTAGGGAAGAAAACGTTACACACGTGGACTCACGGGTTTGTGAGTTTTTGACAAACTCGAAGGTAGGATTTTCTCTGCCAGTTTTATTCCTATTTTAAGTGTTTGTCGATGTTTGAGTCGAATGAAGTAGTGAGAGTAGTCGATCGATCGAACCTTGGGGCCAGATTGTTCCTATGATTTTGAAACAAAATGGAGATGGCCAGAGTATAGGTATGGGTTGTTTGGGTGTAGTTTGTGTTAATTTGTGTGTTAGTGTTTGCTTGGTATACATTGGTACAGGAATGGCCGTGGTTGGGTTCACTAAATTGACAGTTGAGTTCTGATTTTCGGAATAGTAGCAGGGTTCACTATTCAGAAACGATTCTCAAATATAATTTTTGTGAAAATATGTGTTTGGCAGTGATTTAAAATTAAATTGCTGCGTGTTTGATCATGTAGTGAGCTAATTTTGATGTTTGAAATGATAATTACATGACATGATGCGTGTGAATTAGTCTTTTGCAAATATATCATGTTTATATATTTACTTGTGGTCAATTTGTATTGAAATATGTATGCATTCCATATGCACTAGAACATCATAGGATGATAGGAGTTAGTGCATGAGACGAGTCTAGAGAAGATGGTTCGAAGGGTTGTCTAAAAACATTAATTATCGGAGGGTAGTCCAAAATTAAAATATCAATCGTCGGAGCGGCCAATTCAAACCATTCATACGAGGGTAGTCCACAAACAAAAACTATTATATCAATCTCGGGCGGCCAGGTATTATATAGCATACATCGAGGTTGTCACTAACAAAACAATGAATTCTCGCGCCTGAGGCTTGTAGGCGAGGTGTGAAGTGATCGGTGAGACTCGGGATGGAGGTTGGTCATGTAGACATTAGTAGGATCATCGTTGCTTGAATGTGTGTTTAATTTGGAACATTGCAGCGCACTTAGGTGGTGAGTAGCCACTTGGGCGATTCTCTAGTGAACCCAGCTCACCAGTCGTGGGACCCCCTTTTCACAGTGCAGAGGCGTCACGGACGGCTCCTCCCCAAATTTGGAGTTTTGAAGAAAGCGGGTGTGGCTTTGATCCACATGTATTAAATTCTCATAGTTTTGATATATGTTGTATAAGAGTAATTTACAACTCTTAGAACTATGGGATATAGTTAGTATGTTTTTTTATGGATATTGTAGTAGGGCCCCGAGAGGCCGTTTTTTATCCATATTTGTATCATTGTGGATTATTGGCTGCTTGGGACATGTTTGGAGTGGGAGTGTTTCACTTGGGTAGGCTCCGTACAAAGGAGACTGCGCGATTTTAGTAGTCGGGTAACCCAACATCCACTGTGTATTCCACGGGTGTGGTGGTCGACGGACCCGGAGTTTTGGGCGTCACGCGACTTGGTACCTTCGAGCTTAGGTATGAGAAGATACCTAGGGATTTCCGGGTTTGGGTATCCATCATCACTAGGTGTGGTTTGATGTGAAGTATAGGTGTGTGGAAACCTAGAGATTGAGGGCTTGAGCTAGGCCATAGTGGGTGTATGGGCTCATCGCCACTAGGTGTGTGGTTCGATGATAAGTATAGGTATGGGATTTACCTAGGAATCACGGGACAAAACTAGGACACTCGTGCAGTACGTGTGATGTGTTTTGTGTTGTGAGTGTGTGTGATTGATGAAAATGTTGTGTGAATATTTGATGATTGGTGTGTATATCATGTCATGTTGTGTTTGGATGGGTGCTTAGAGTAAATAGCACATAGGGAAAGTTTGTGAGAAGTACGTTGAGTTAAGTGGAAAGAAGATGTAAAAAAATAAATTTTGATGGAATTGGTGGATTAGAATTGAAGAAAAATAATTTTCTAAGGTTTTACAAATTGTAAAATGGAGGAAAATAAATTTTATAAATTTATTGGAGTGGAGAAAATTTTCGGTGGCGGAAAAAATAAATTTATAAATTATTTGGTTATGAGAAAGAAAATAATTTTCTAAGGTTTTATGTGAGAGGGCAAGCCAGAAGAAAAGAGAAAGAAAATAAATTTTAGAAATTTATTTGGGTATTACTGAAAAAAAAAAATGAAAAAAAAATGAAAGAAAATGAATTTTAGAAATTTATTTGAGTGCCCTAAGAAAAAAGAAAAAATAAATAAATAAATATATATATATATATATATATATATATATATATATATATATATATATATATATATATATATATATATATATATATATATATATATATATATATGCTGCCTATATATACTATATATATATATATATATATATATAAATGATTTTTAGTGATTTTTTCATACTGTACGGAAATAATGGAAAATAATAATAATAATTATAATGAAAAAAAATGGTGCGATTTGGAAGGGCTCTCTTTGCTTAGTCGTGTGTGAAAATTATTGTATTGTGCAATGTGTAGATATTGTATTAGCGAGAAACTTCAGTGAAGAATTTGTGGGATTATGTATTGTAAGGAGAAGTTTGGATTGTATTGTTATTGCGACCCATGGGGAAAATTGTATTGCAGCCGGTTGAATTACATGTGCGATAGAAGAGTGCAGACCGGGAGGCGGTGTGTGCGATACACTCTGTGTGTCGCAAAGGGCTGGGCGAAATTTGGTGTGTGCGATCGTGCCCGTGGCTACGATGCGGGAGGCGCGAGACGGTGTATTTGGGGCGTAGGCGCCAGCGGCTGCGGCGTAAAATGGCGAGCCTGCTGAAAGCGCCTTAAGCGGCGGCGTCTTGCGGCCGGCGGCGGCGTCTCAGCGAAGCGCGCGGCGTAAGCAAGCGAGCCCGCCCGGCGGCGGCCTTGCCGAGCCTTGAAGTCAGCGAAGCGGCAGCAGCGCGCCAGCAGCGCCAGCAACGCGGCGGCAGCGCGGCGTGATGGCGCATCGCGTGAAGCGGCGGCGGCGTCGCGCCTTGAGAAGCGGCGATAGGCACGAGAGCGCCTTGGCGTGGCGCGAAGCGTGGAAACACGAGGAAGTGCGTATTTAAGTAAAGCCTGTGAGCGCGATGGCGTCTCTGCGAAGCGCGGTAATGGGCGTGCGTGTGCGGCACAGCGTGCACGTCTTGCCTTGGCCCCGGCGTGTTAATTTGATCGATTAGACGAGGGATTGGTGCAACGTACTGGCTCAGTTATTCCGGTTTTTTGACGGTTGACCGGTATTTTCTGATCATTTAAATGGCATATTTGTTCGTGTAAAATAAAATTTAAAATAAAATATTTTAAATTTAATTAAAATAAAATAAAATAAAATAAATTTTGATAGGTACCGAAAAATAAAGTTTTCAAAAATAAATTTTTTGAAAATAAATTTCATTAACGATATTTTTAAATGCAAAATTCGCAACACTGCATATACAGCGAGTTATGTATGATTAGTGTCTCGGGGTTGTGTATGCCTTAGAATCTTGGGTGGTATCTACCATTGGAAATTGTGATTCTTGGTAGTTGCGTAGGAAATTATGCGTGGTGTGTGCGTATAGGAAAAGGGTAAATACTAAGGTTATGGATTATGGCGTAGGAGTTTGGATAATAGGAAATGAGCAGAGCACAGAACCTTATTGAAATAGTGAATTGAGTGGTTGGAAATTTAGCACCACTTAGGAAATGGCTTGGTGAGTTCATGGTTGTCAAATCATTAATCGATAACATCGCATTACTAGTTGGCTAGGAAATGAAAATTAAAAGATTGTTGCCATGTTATTAGTTGTAAATGGCTAGTAGAGGGACGGGACATAGAGAGGGCGTCCGCGGAAGGGCAGCGGTCGGGCACCACTTGGAGCAATTGACCGACCTTAGGCATTTGATCAACGGGCCTTTGTAGAGGCCGTAGGTGTTCTGTTCGCGTGCCTGGAGCTTAGCATGGCCCGGGTAGTCGGGGGAGATCTAGTAACCCCGAGAGGGACTTAGGATGCATCATCCTCCCGCATTCACGAGGGGAGAGAGGGAGATCAGGTGTGGTGGTCGACCATTGAGTTCGTCGGTCGAGAAGGTGTTAGAAATTTTATAGGGTGCCTCGACACTGCCGAGTTGTTGGCTCTGGCTAGAATGAGGTGGAGGGTGGAAATGGGCAAGGGACCTCACAGGGTGTAGAGGAGCAGTTGTCACGTGAGTTCTCCCCCTAGGGATTAGGGGCGGAAAATAGGGATGATATGTCGAGGTTGCGAGTTGGAGATCTCGGGGGACTTCACTCACGGTGGACTGGGGATTATGGACATGTCGAGGAATTCCGATCATCACCCAGGATGGATTGGCTGGCGTGACTTACAAGGTCGTTATCGATTGTGGCCTTGAGGAGAGTTACCCTTTACCTGGGACGATGCTCGTGTGTGTATTCCCGGGGGGTGAACATGGCGCTAAGCAGTATATGAGTCCTAGGTGTCGGGGCGATTGGCGGGTTGGCTAAGCGAGCCTTATAACTGGGAAGAGAGAGGGCGGACTTGGATCTACACCGGGTAGTATCGCCGGTATGTGAGTGGATGTTTTTCAGGATGAAATTTACCTGAACCCTCCCGAAGGATAGCGGACCGTGTCGAGTTACCACGGTACTTCACCCATCTCTATGGCTGCATGGGATGCCTGGGTTGACGAGTTGCGGAACTCAGTCATTCACGGGAGCTCTTTGGACAAGAGTTCGTGAGCACTTCACCATGGCGCTCGGTTTTGTTGCTGGGCGAAACCCTTATTTGTGCATTGACATCGACGGAGTTGAACAGGTTACGATCAGAATCGATACCCATTGCGGGGATTGATGAATTGTTTGATAAACAAGTGAGGAGGCGCAAGTCTACTCTAAGATAGATGCCCGCCTTTACGGTCACCGCCATCATTTGAGGATTAGGGAGACAAATATCCACACAGGCGGCGTTTAGGGCGCGTTATGGGCACTTGAGTTCACGGTGATGCCCTTTGGATTGATAGTCGCCCGGCGTATTCATGGACCTCGTACATAGGGTGTTCCAACCTTATCTAGATCGAGTTTGTCGTAGTCTTAGTGGATGACATCTTGATGCGTGAAGGGCATGATCCCTTGAGGATTGTTTTGCGAGCATTAGAGACCATCGGTTATGCGCTAAGTTGATGAGTCACGAGTTTTGGCTTTTAACGAGGTGAAAAGTTACACACCCAGGACATGTGGTGTTAGCATTAGGAGTGTCAGTCGACCTAGAGAAAGTTGAGGCAGTGATGCATTGTGGCGAGCTAGAATGTCAATCTTGAATGCGTGGTTTCTTGGGATTAATTTGGATATCAGGAGGTCGAGAATGGGGTGGATTGTCGGAGGCGGGGATGTAGGATTTTCACCTATGGGATATGGACTCCATGGTTGGGACGGCCACGACCAGAGAGAGGATCGGAGATGCCCAGGAACCTTTCGGGATACGGATTGTTGTTGTTGGTAACAAGAGGAGGGGATCGGCTTTCTCCCTGTGGTTCGGGAAGAGCGGAAGACTTATGCTTCCACGCTGGTTTCGGGACTAGGAGGGCCGGGATTGGCGAGGGCATGAGTGGCCAGGTTGCCCAGGAGACGAGGGATCCTAAGACTTTACAGGACTTAATCTGCCGGTCAGTTAGCCATGGGACGGAGGCATACGTTCATTCCTCCCGCCCTGAGTGCGGGTCGGAAGGAACCGGTTGCCCGGGGTGCTATGCGAGCACTCCCGGCCGAGGAAGAGCCTGAATAGACGGAGGGGCGGTGGGGGGGGATTGAGAGTCGGACGGATCGAGTTGCGGCCCGGAGGCGTGGTGGACTTTTAGGGTGAGAGTGAACCTATTGGTTGTTGATGTCAAGTTGACATGGATGAGTTGGCGACCATCGGGTTATCGATGTAAGTGGGACCTAAGAGCCGGGTTGTCATACGACCGACCTTGGTTGGGCTTAGGTTAAGGCCTTTAGAAGCCAAGAAATGCGGAAATGTTCTTCCACACACAGGGTGTGTAGGGTGAGAGTTGACGATGGAGTCGGGATTATGAGTGAGAGATCTCTGCGAGATTACGCTGCGTGGTGGACCACAGGTGGGTGTCCGCGGTATGGCACCAATTGCGTTCGTGTGCGGTATCATATCGTCAGTGCAAGTTGTGGGCACGGTACGGTCATTCCTACCACTTATGGTGAGTGTGGGTTAGCGAGTTATCTTTGGGACTAAGTCTAATGAAGACTCATAGTTCGAATGTCGGAAATGAAAAGAAAAGCAATTAGGTGTGTTGGGCAAAGAAGAAGGAGTAAGTTAATCCCCCCTAAGGTACAGGCTTTTGGAGTTGTGGGTGTAAGGGCCGAGTGGAGATATCCGAGGAATTACGTGTGAGCGAAGAGGTACCGGCGTGCGAAGAGTTATGTTGCCGAGATGAAAACACACGCTTGTCAGAGTTATCACGTAGACTTAGATTTAGAGAGGAGTGATGAGAGTAGGGGTGACTCGAGATTTGGATCCCTTTGGAAATTGCATTGGGTGTTGTTGGTGGCGGGGCTGGTAAATGGATGTTCATGACATGGATTAGGTTGGCCAGTCCGGTAGATTGTCGGTGATTGTGATGCCAGAGAGGTTGGCGTTTACACGAGCGGGGTTGTGTGGGGTTATCGTTGTACGGATTATATATACATGAGGTTGGGGACACGCTATGAGCATGTCTGGGTCATGATAGAGAGCAGAATTGCCCATAGTGGAATTACTTCAACAACCGGTTACCGAGCGAGTGTGCAAATGGCACCTGAGTCATGTTATGGGAGGCCATGAATTCACCCAGTTGGTTCCATCAGCGAAGTGCGATTTGGTCAATTTACCCATCGAGAAGGTGAGCGCCCGTCGATAAGCGTCTTCTCACGCATTTCGAGCGGCAGAAGATTATCTCGCGGATGTGCGACGTCGACCCTTAGAGTTCGAGGTTGGGGATCCGTCTTCTTGAAGGTGATGCTGAAGGGAAGTGGTCGTGCGGCGGTGGGAAGTTTATCGCCCAGGGTTCATTGGACCTTTCGAGAGACCTTCGAGAGGTAGGCACGAGTTGCGTACGGTTAGCGTTATCGCCCGGCATGTCGGTGTCACGAGGTGCTTCACGTCTCCATGCTCTGGAAATATGCTCGGATCAGAATTTCATGTGGTGGATTGAGACGGGGTGATTGAGATTGACGGATTGGACCTTTGAGGAGGGACCAATGTGCATTGTTGATAAGCGTGATCGTTTTTGCGACGCCAAGGCGGGTGAGGGCTAGTGAGAGTGCTTGTAAGGCGGCAGCGTAGGTGGAGGTCGCGTGGGAGCGCGAGGGACACGTCATAGGCCTGTCTTGTTTAGGTGGAGGTCGTGGTTTAGTCGTTTAAGATTTCGTGACTGGTTACATGCATGGTACGATTGCGTTGCATATGCATGTGGTGATTATGATTGTCTGCTGAATTTCGGAATGTGAGAGGGATTCCTTTGGGAGGGGAGAATGTAAGACAGGGCTACGATTACGGAATAAAGAATAAATGTGCGATTCTGAAAATTGTATTCCGGGTTCAAAAATCCATAATTATTAATTCTCTAGATCTCGGATGATGAAGCGGTTATGCGGGTTGGAATCGTCCGATCTAGCGCGCGTGGAATTTCATAATTTTAGGGGCGGTCGGGTAAACCTTGCGTTTTTCGAGGCGTCACGCGTTTAGAGATTGTCGTAAAATGATTTTGATGCGGCCAGTCATAACATGTACTCATGTGCCATAAGTGGTATGAGTAGAGAAATGATGAAAATGGGCCGGCTAGAGATGAGTGCGAATATCAAATACGGTAAAAGAGGGACTATAATGGTCATTATGGGATTTGATTTTTAAGTACTAAGAGACCAAAGTTGTAATAGTGCTTCTTCTTCAAAAACCTTGAGAGCAAAAACGTGAAATTTTGGAGATGCAATGGCTTCCATTTTTGAGAGAACTTTAGAGAGAGGTGCCTGCAGAATATCGGAGATCCGTGTTCGGTGGTGCGAGGCTAGGAAAGAAGCACGTTCTACGTGTGGACTGCGGTTTTGTGGTTTGACAAACTTGAGGTAGGATTTTCTCCCTGCAGGTTTTATTCCTATTTTAAGTGTTTTTGTAGATGTTTGGAGTCGAATGAGGCCGTGAGAGTAGTCGTCGATCCCAGGCAGGATAGAATTGATACAAATTTTGAAACAAAATGGAGTAATGCAGTGATATATGGGTATGGGTTTGTTTGGGTGTGGTTGTGTTAATTTGTGATGAATGTTTTGCTTTTAGTATGCACATTGGTAGAGGAATGGCATGGTGGATTAGGGTTCACTAAGTGAAGCTAGTTGAGGTTGTTTTTCGAGAATAATGAGGAGAGGTTTCACTATTCCCGGCGTGTTAAAATATAATTTTTGTGAAAACTATGTGCTAGTAAGTGATTTAAATTAAATTCTCGTGTTTGATCATTAGCCCAGTGAGCTAATTTTGATGTTTGAAATGACGAATTAAATGACATGATCGTGTGAGTTGAATTCTTGTAAATATATACTGTTTATATATATTTACTTGTGAATTAAATGTGGAAATGACATACATGCATTCCATATGCACTAGAACATCCTAGGATGATAGGAGTTAGTGCATGAGGCAGTGCAGAGAAGATGGTTCGAAAGGGTTGTCTAAAGCAGTGGTATCGGAGTAGTTGAGAATTAAAATATCAATCCTCGGAGCTGGCCCAATTATTATTCATTGGAGGGTGATCCTGACAAATAATATATCAATGCGGCGGAGCGGCCCAATTGATATATATATATACATCGGAGGGTTGTCCGCTAATAAAAGCGATAGTTCTCGTACGAACACAGGCTAGTGTGGGAGAGTCGGTGGAGATTTCGGGATCGGAGTTGATCGTGTAGACATTCAAGTAGGATCATGCATTTTCTTGAATGTGTGTTTAATTTGGAACATTGCTTGCACTTAGGTGGCGAAGTAGCCCGCCAGAGCGATTCTCCCTCTTGACTACCTCACCCGATCGTGGGACCTTTTTCACAGTGCGGGGAGGCGTGCGAGGATGGCTCGTCCTAAATTTGAAGGTTTTGAAGAAACGAGGGTGTGGCTTTGATGATTTTCCACATGTATTAGAATTCTCTAGTTTTGATATATGTTGTATAAGAGTGATTTACTAACTCTTAGAACTATGGGATATAGTTGATATGTTTTTATGGATATTGTAGTATGGGCCCCGAGAGGGACGTTTTTATCCATTATTTGTATCATTAATGGTATTGGACTGCTTGGGACAAGTTTCGTGCGAGGTGTTTCCCAGGTAGAGCTCCCAGTACAAGGAGACTACGCGATTTTTAAGTGGTGATGGTAACCCGACATCCCACTAATATTCAGCGGGTTGGCCCGGGTGATCCGCCGCGGACCCCGGGTTTTGGGCGTCCGCAGCTACTTATTTGTCAATGCGGGATCTACCGGCCTTTGTGGACAATCCCGTCTCATGTGTCCAAGCTGATGGCAATGGTAGCATGTCATGCACTTGCGTCTGGCTGAAGCCAGGCAGCCTTGGCGTGATAGTGCGCCCGTCCTTGAAATCCAGGTGGAATGAAGTCTTGTACCCGCTTCCTTCTCGAATTAGAAGAGAGATTGATTCTCGCTTCCTCTTAGTACGCTTTCCGTATCTGGACGTGTGTGTAATCACTCTCTTTCCGATAGCTAGGAATTTGTCGACCATCGAGTCCTCACTCAATGCCAGGAGAATGATGTGCGAAATCCACTGGAGGTTATCCGTCCCTCCACGACTCCTTTGTTGCACTAGGTCGGGTGGTAGCGACCAGGTCTTTCGCGTCTTGATGATTCAGAATTCTGCGGCGCCGCATTCTTCCGGAGCTGGCGGAAACAATGACTTACCACCATCGAGTCTTCTGCACTCCCTTTGAGGGGGCCGGAGGATCATGTGCCTTGAACCTGCGGAGGTTGCCAGTCTCCCTTGGTTCCCAATTGCACCGGCTGCATGCGATGGTGGCGCAACTGCAACACCTACCTGTATAAGGTAGCGATTCAGCGACAACTTGACCTTTATGAAGGTCTATTAGTCTAAAGCCGGTGATCTTGGGTTATTACTCCACCCATGCCACCGATATCTCTCTTACTCTACCTAGCCATTGCAGTATTGGGCTGCTTAATAGAGTTCTCAAAGTTCTATCTCTGTCTAACTAGTAGTGCACATGCCAACCACTAATAGACTTTAACATCATGAACTACATCGTTCATCCCTTTTTCCTTAGTGGTGCATAATGCTAAACACTAATACACATCGGTTCCCGAACTATCATGTTCATTTTGTTTTCGAACCCCTAAGGTTATGTTTTCTAACCCTAGTGTTCCATATACAATCCACCATGTATATTATTCACACAAATCACCACACATATCACACAACATGTTAAGCACAAAACATGCGACACACAACAATGCATGATCCCAGACCCGGTATTCGTATATCTAGTCTGCATTTACCAGGCGTAGCATTTTGGGAATTACTTGTCCACCCACATTCGAGGCTCCCTAGGTGTCGGTTACCTAAGCTGATACCAAGGCTGTGATGCTAGTCGGGGGTCCGTTGACAAGTAAACCCATGAAATTCCCTATGGACCCCGGTGACCAATGACCTTTGTTGTGTCCCATTTATCGGGATCCATATTTTCAAAAAAATCGGGCCGAGTCTCCTTTATTTAGGGAGCTCTACCACATACAGCTTTGTATAATAGTATAATCATAACTTTCATCAGAGGTCTCAACGAGTAGTATTGACCCTGAGGTCTATACGTCATATCTAATATATACAATATCCCTTTCAGGGACGTTCATTTCCATTTTTAAATCTAAAATATGAAAATAAAAGCGCTTAATTGGTCGAAGTAAGAGTCAGATTACGACCCTCTTTCATAATTACATCCACGACTATTTAGACAATAGTCCTTAAAAATTAGTTAAAGTGCTTTTTTATTCAAAATGTGCACATAAATGTTACTTAAAGGTAATATCAAGGCCACACATCGGCCTTCTTCTGTAATCTGGCCTCGTGTTCGAATTATGCTCGTCTCCCTATACACCCCCTGTACTTGAAAGGGGGTTTCACAACAGGTTGAACAATGCCTAGTAGAAAAATTCTTCTAGAGACTCCCACCTAAAATGCATGAAATGACAACCATAGAAAGCGATCGATCACATTCGAATAAATAATGCAATCATATGGAATATTAAAGTATCATCGTGAGATGAGACTCCTCATACCGACTTGAGTCATTGACTTCCACCGCTGCGTGCCAGTGTGGAAACGATCATTGGTGTTTCACCCGATGACTTAAAAGCTGATGAACAACCCTCTAATATTCACTTAAATTTTTTTATCAAATCCCATGTGTTGTTCATGGGCCGCCTTTCGGGGGGTCACCGCGAGATCATCGTCTTGGAGCATTTCTGGGCTTTCAGCATTAGTGATAATGTTAGCATATAAATTTAGTCTTTACCGGTGGTGGGGGGGGTGGGATCTATCTTGCACACCAAAACACACGTGATTTATATTTATTATTGTTTTAGACCACCGTGAGTCTCGATTTTGGACGTGATCCCATTTCCGAGCTCACCACACATTCACGAGAATATTGAATAAGCGATTACCATACACGAACTTCGGCCTTGCGTCTTGTGACGTGCATATGAATGCGGTCATGCCATTTCTGCATGCACTATGTCATGTTACATGCAACATGTATAAATTCTGGATAATTATATTTCCTACATATTATTTTCATTCATCACAAATTTCCATGTTATCTTTTGATCCGCAAACACTTATTAACATGATTTTTTTTTCACACAACGACATATTATTTATTTTTCCAACAATACACACAAAATGACCCAAATCTCGGACCCATATAAAATAGGGCATCTCTTGGTCCCTTCATGGTTCGTCGCAGAATTACTGTGACACCAAAACACACCATAAAACCCAAAGACATTAGTCTCGAGATCAAAACAGAAACCTCGACTCGATCGGAATTTGCCAGAAAATAGTTAGAATCCTATCAGACTGTGAAAATAGTCCTAAATTGCTTGATCTGTCCCAAAAGCAGTTTTGAAAAATTCGAGTTCGGACTATCCAAGAAATAGTCTCGAAAATTGTGGAGCTAATAAAATAGTGCAAAAAAATTCAGCGGATGTCAGAACGATCCCAAAAATTCCTAAAAATTCCTACACTTAGTCCCAAGATTTTGTGACTTAAATTTACGACCTCTCACGACCTCGAAAACCACTAGTAATTAAATGACCTTTAGGTTAGAAATATTAAGTAGGAAAATTCCCACCTCCGTGAGTTTGTGAATTCCAAGGTACCCAGTATCCACAGTAACTCTTGATGCGTTGTAGGCTTTTGCCTTTGCTCAGATGAAAACCTACGATCGATTTCCATAAATCTTAAAGAAAAGATATAGCATATTTCTCTAAAATTCTTTTTTTCTCCCTCCTCTCACGCACCCCTCTCCCCCTCCTCCTTTTCTTTTCTTTAGACTTTCTTTTTTTGTTTTTTATCCTTTTGTTTTTTTTCTTTTTTTTTTCTTTTTTTAAATTTGGATACATGACTCACATTCAGCCATGTGTCCATCTCTCATTGAGTCCATTTACGCCTCGAAGCAATTTATTTTTCGATTCAATTTATTTTAAATGAACTTGGCTGAAGCCATTTCTTGACCGAGATTTTCGTCTGAATCCTGATCTCAAAGATCCACGGCGACTTATTACGGAAAATCGTACAAATATTCATTGTATCGAGTCATTGAAACTTTTAAGGTCACTTGATTTCGTGAGACGAATCCAAAGACACAGTCCGTTTCATCATTTGAGATCTCGAGAATTTTCTAGGCTTCCCTGAATCATTATGGCGATTTTACCATTTTTGAAAATTTATAATTTTCTTTGGTTTTACATATATGGATTATTTTTCTATAATGACTTTTTTATAAGAGAAGTTGTCTTGATATTGAGAAGTTGGCTTTTTTCATTTAGCATATTTCATAAGTAAATGGCTAACATACAATATATGATTTTGGAGGAATTCATTAATTAGATTCAAATTTTTTTTTGTTTACTTTGCATCACCATCAATCTCAAGGAAACTTGGATTATGAATTTATAATTTTGAATATTATTATTTATTGTTACTAAATATAGGTTTTAATTAAATATGGTTACAAATTCTCAAACTTTATAGGAACCAAATTTAGAAAAGAAAAAAAAAATTATATTTTAAAATCGCTAACTGAATTTTATCATTTGAAACTTTTGAAGTGCCATTTATGCAAAAACCAAATGAAACCCTTTTCCTTTTGAAATGAGAAATGAGCTCTATTTCACCTCAAGTTACAAATTGAAGTGAATCTCTATAAAATTTAGTTTGTAGATGTTGGAACGAAGTAATTGAAAAGAAACGAATGAACTCAACAAACCGCTAAAAATGTAATGCAATTTTCACAATAACTCAATTGATAAAAGACACTACAATGAAATTAGACTCGCTTGTAGGAATGCAAGAATGGTCCATCTATCGAAAATAACAAATGTACATAGAAAAAAGGAAATAATAACAAAATATGTATAAGAATAAGAGAATAAAGAAAAGTTGTAGCGAATAAGAAGCTTATAATGAATAATAAGTGGAATGTAAACTTTTATTGTTATGTAAAATATAACAATAAGTCAACATAACTAAATTTTAAGTGTGTGGCCTTTTCCATTACTATATTTAGTGAATCAATATCGTATTGATAGTTATATGATCATTTATGTCATTCAGTTCTATCCATGTTCTGAAATTAATGAAAAAAGAAAAAAATGAAAGAACAATAAAATATGTATAAAAATAAGAATAAAGCAAAATCTACGAATATGAAACAAAATATAGATAATGACTGTTAACAACCTTTTCGTTGCATCAACCGATAGAATCTGCTGATCATGACCCTCAAATTACTCGTTGCCATCCAGAGAAAAAAAGAAAGAGGATTCAATGATGATGAAGAAATGAGAAGGAGATGCGTAAAAAATAATTTCTTTTAACGTTTGATGTAATTAATTAGGGAAGATATACAATCAACAAATAATTAGGGTAGGGAAGACAAATAATCAATTAAGGAAGACAAATAAGAAGTCGGTTTTGAAAATTGATAAAAATGAGATTACTTTAACAAGAAGGGTAGTTTAACACTTCAAAGTGGAACAAATCCGTTGTTTCTTACTTTTGTCTTACACTATAAATTTTTTTAATTGGTAATCTCTATTTTTTTAATCTTATGTTTTAATTAAATTTAATCTTTTGTCTCGATTTTAGTGCTATCAGTTTAATGAGTTCTCATATCAATCAAATATGTTGTATTTAAATTTTTATAATTAAATCAATTGTATTTGTTTCATGTTTCTTGAAAAATAACATAAAATCTTAACAAGCATCCAAATATATGTTTGATTTCTATGAGATTTGAAAAAAAAAACGATAATAATAAAAGAAAAAGGTTTGAATAAGTTTTACCTTTTTTTAAAGAAAATTTCTATGTGAGAATAACCTAAAAAATCAAATAAGAAATTCCTAAAAAGTTTATTAAATTATGCTATAAATAAATTATTCTAATAATATAAGTACAACAAATGATTTAAAATAAATAATATTTTCAAGTATTTTAAAACTTACTTAAAAATAAAATAAAAAATATAAAATAAAGTATTCTTAAAATAAATTTTAAAATATAAAAATACATTAAGTTAAGAAAATTTCAAATTATGAACAAATTTTATTCTAGCAAATATCACAATTTTTTACATTTAAAAAAAATTAAATAAAAATCTTAATATTTAGATAAATAATAATAATAATTTTAAAAGAATTTTGTTGAAGTTAAAAAAACCAAAATAAATCTAAATATTTTTCTCTCTGTCGCAATGAGCACCGAGATGTTACCTTGAGCACTAAGTGAGCTTGTCGCAATAGGCCCTTCCCGAACTGCGCTAGCGCACGGCGTAGGTCTTTAGTTGTCTGTGAGTGCGCCTGAGTCACACCATGTCGCGACACATTTGTAGTGTCATGACCACAGGCTGGAAATGGCGATAAGCGCTCGTACAGTCCTCTGCACTCTTTCTTTTGTTCGACACATTCTAAAATCAACATAAATTAGCCTTATTACTACAAAGGCCATTGGAACCTGGAAAACTTGTCAAAATGTATTTATTATACAAAAATGAGTTTAATTACAACTCTTGTTCTTTACATAATACAAAACTGGGTTTTCTACCCAGATTTGCACCAAATACATAAATAAGCCAAATCTGACCTTCTCTTCTCTCCTAAGGTCTCGGATGAGCTTCATACATAGAGTGCACCTTCGATTACACAGAAATTGTTATTCCTGATAGGGTGAGCAATGCCCGATAGTTGAATTTTCTATATGGGTTACTCACCTAAGTGCTCATCTGTGTAAACAAACATTCAAATAAATCATGCATATCCTACTTGAATGTCTACATGCCACGATCCCAGGTGCGCGCAGGTCATACAGAGCTCTCTCACACATGCAATTTTCCATGTATGATATATCATTTTCAAAACAAAAATATTTGTTTGTTTGTGGACAACCCTCCGATATATATATTAGTGGACATACTCCGATAAATGATTGTGGACAGCCTTTGATGTATTGCATAATGGACCACTCAGATAAATAATTGTTGGTCAACCTTCGAAATCATGTCATGCACTTACACTTACTATTCTATGGTGTATCATATATGAAATGCAATAATGCCATCTCATACCAACTCATGTTAATATATCATGCGTATATACCCAACATAATTCACACAATCAACATGTTATTAATCTTTGTGATAACACCAAAACAACACACTTGTGTCGATCGACAATGGGGCGAGTCGTCTCGAGGCTGCCCGAAAGCAAACATAGTCGGGGCATTTGGAAAACAATCCCAAAAACCCGATCCACTTTCAGTTCGATCTTTGGGACTGAAAATTTCTGCCATACAGGCCCCAAACACTCCAACCATTAGTATGGTTGCGGCGAAGACTAAACAAGTAGGAAAACCCTACCTCTTGGACTTTGTCAAAACTCCCCATTTTCGATCTTGATGCGAAGCTCTAGCTACGAGGATAAACTTTCCCTCTTGCTCCGCCTGCAATTGTCGGTCCGATTGTCGGAAAATTTAGAGAGAAGGTAGAGCTTCTCTCTTTACAACTCTCTATTTCTCTTTTCTTTTCTTTTTCCTTCTTCCTTTTTCCTCCCTCTCTCAATCGGTTTGGTTAAGCTTGGGTCAAGTGAGATGTCCTCTCACTTGCCACATGTTAGCCTCTCATTGGCTCTATAGGATTACCTTATCCCCTTATCCATCCACTTGGATTCTTACCCAATCATGGGTTGCCACTTGTATCCTAAGGGTCCCACGTGAGCCCTTTTTGTTTGAAAAATTCTGTACTTGACACGTGGTGCACTTTTAGCCCTCTTCGTGTGCGGTGTCACTTCACCCCGCCCTTGTTTTTCAGAAAAATGTGAAATCCCAACTATCTACCGGTCGGCGAGTCGGCGTAGTAACTAGATTTCACGAGACAATTTCAACGGTGAAGATCGTTTCCTCATCTGATATCTAGAAAAATTCCGGATTTTTTGATCGAAATTACCGTTTGACCTTTTCTCAGAAAATTTGGACTTTATAGGATTTTACATTCTTCCCCCCTTAAAAGAGTTTAGTCCCGAAATTCCACACAATCACATCAACTCACATGCATATGCAACGTGCACTATGTCATGCATGTAAACTAGTCGTTGCAATTGATAAGCGACTAAAACCCGCGTGCCTTCATTTTCTAAGCGAAGGGATGAGTGGCGCATTGTGTCCTCGTGCTCCCACGTTGCCTCCTCTACTCCACGGTGTTGCCATAACACTTTCACTAGCCTTACGATTTTGCATCGCAAAACCTGATCTCGGCTATCTAAGATACGCACTAGTCCCTCTCGAGAAGGTCCACATCCCATGTCAGCGATGTCTGTCCCCGATCCACTTCGTAAGTGGATCGGGTATACTTTTGGAGCATGGAGGCGTCGTTACCTCATGGACACGACATATTAGCAAATTAAAGCCCCGACCGATGCGCTCTGATTGCCACCACTCTCAAGTATCTCGAGGGTTAAATGAACCTCATTGATAGCTTCCTCGCTTAGAACTTGACCACTCCTCTCTTAGAGGCATCACCTGTAGGCGATTACTGACCTCATTCCCAATGGTGACGTCGACTGTCGAGGTAGCTATTCTGCCAGGCTCTGGGAGTCGTGAAGGCGCTCTTAGGTATCAAGCTCACCTTCTCGAGGTGTCTACAATCAGATCGCGGGACCGGTGATGGAGCTCTCCCACCTTTGTCACAGCGAATGGGTGAGTCGACATGGCCTCCTTCTAGCGCCTCATAGGGTGCCATCTGTATACTCGCCTGATAATTGTTGTTGTAGGAGAATTCCACTAAGGGTAAGTGCTCATCTCATTTACCCTTATGATCCAGGACGCATGCTCGAAGCATGTCCTCTAAAATCTGTATGGTCCTCTCTGATTGACCATCTGTCTATGGATGAAATGTAGTGCTCATAGTCAACTGCGTTCCCATGGCCTTTTAAGGCTCTTCAGTAATGCGTCATCCCAGAGTCTCTATCCCAGGCACTATGGATCTTGGCACTCCATGTCAATTGAACTGATCTCTCGTATATCTGGCCGTGAGAATTCCTCAGTGTGAAGGTCATCAGCACGACGGGGAAGAAAATGCCAGGCCGTGGTAGGTCTATTATTACCCATCTTAGGTGTCATGCCTCCCGCGATGTCGGGTGGCAAGTGGATCACAAAGTCCGTCGTGATGTGCTCCTACTTCCACTCGGCCACCTCCTGAGAATTACATCAGGTGTGCTCCCACTTCCGCTCGGCCACCTCCAGATGGTTGGTAGCCTGGCGACCTGCGGTGCTCGTATGCTGGCGAGGATGTGAGGCATTGTCGAACAAAGTCCTCGATGTATCTCTTCATCCCACTCCAGTAGTACTGGCGACGAAGATCACGATACATCTTCTTGCCACCTGGATGCACAGCGAATTGGGGTGATGGAACTCCTGGGGATCTTATCGGATCGGTCCGTTGGGAACCACTGCCGTCCCTCACATCTTAAGACTACCTCTGCGTGGATGGTGAGCCTCGTCACGTACTGTGTGCACGGTCACGATGGACCATACCTGCGTCCGAATCCACGGGACTGTTCCGGTCTGCTCGATAGGAATGACATAACTACCCGACTCCCTAACGTCCCGAGCACCTTGCTATACTATAGCCACTGTGTCCACAGTATGGAGCATGTGCCACTCCCGGGAAGCTATCTTGTGATGCTCCCTATGACTTGTGAGTGCATAACATTGCCCTTGCAGGGTGGCATCTGAAGTGAAGTCATAGTCCTCAGAACTCCATCCACCTCGTTTGCCTCATGTTGAGGTCAGTACAGCGTGAAGATGTATTTAAGACTTTTGTGATCTGAATACATGGCCTTTCTGCGTCATATGAGTAGTGGCCTTGAATCTTGAGGAAAACACTATGGTTGCCCGACTCCGTGTCGTGTGTGGGGTAGTGCAGGTTTTCAACGGCGGGAGGCTATAAGCTACTACCCTGCAGGACGCAAAAGCAGCATCCTGGTCGAGTCCTTGACATCCATGATATCTTTGTGTACCTTTGCCCCCTCTTGGGACTATGAAAATAGGAGTTGGTAGCCTCCTCTTGACTCATGGAATGCCCTTCGCTGGGTTATTCAGCGCCGAACTGACCTCCTTTAGGTTAGTCGTCATAGGTCTTTGCTAGTCGCGAGAAATCCTCGATGAACCTCACATGTGCGGCGATCTGAAACTACGTGTCTCGGCGACCCGGTCTCGGCCTCATGCCGGCCACCGACCTTTTTCGGGTCCGTTCTTTGGGCGATACTTCGTGCCGAATCTCACCTCGGTAAGCGAAAGTCGCACTTCTTGGGCGGGTGTTCCTAGCGGATGGTATCTCAGGTTGAAGAATGACCTCGAATGATCCTCGTACTCCCCACTTGGAAATGGGAGTAGATCGAATGTGCCCTGCGAAGACCCGGCTTGATCCGGATAGGGTTGGAATACCATATGCATGAGATGTGAATCTTCTTTGGTGCATTAGTTAATCCGAGGGCATCACGAAGTGAACTCGAAGTGCCACGTACCATGTCTAAATGATGTCTTGGGATGTCTCCCCCAACCCTCAGTTGATGGTAACCGGTCTGAAGGTCACATCTTGGAGTAGACTCAGCGCTCCTGCCATTCGATTAACGGTCATCAATCCTCGACAATGGGTACCGATTCTTGATCGCAACCCTGTTCAATTTCCCGTAATCAATGCATAGTACTCGAAGGGTCTTATCCATTTTCTTTGCAAACAAAACCGGAGCGCCCCATGGTGAAGTGCTCGATATGAAGAATCCCTTGTCCAGTAACTCCTGTATTTGGACCTTGAGTTCTTATGACTCGGTGGTGCCATCTGTGCGGAGTCATAGAGATGGCGTCGTGTCGGTATAACCGATATAGAGTCCACATCCCTCTGGGGTAATCTCGATAGCTCGTCACGAGAAAAACATCCACGTACTCGCACCTTGCTCGGGGCAAATCGAGTCTGTCTCGTCTGCGTCCTCTGTGGTAGTCAAACCAGCCCATCATTTGCGGAGTGCGTGCGGAATTAATACATGTTTGGGGCAAAACATTAACAATCCTGCGAAGCGTAACCGATGCGAGTCACATTGTGGCGGTAACCCTCTACGCTTCATGATCAATGACAGCACAGTGCGCCTTGATGGGTCCATCCCAAGGATGACGTCGAACTTTGACATGTTCATGACCCTCGAGGTCCTTTGTATTTAAATTTCGAGATCTCTAACCATGACCTCAAACAATATAAGATCTACGCTCTACTAGTCCACAGGAACTCACATCTGAGGGGCTCCTCGAGGTCTCAACCTGCAAGCCTAATTCTCTCTCATAAGCGATCACGTGATGAATGAATGTGATGCACGAATCAAATATCTGCTTGTAGGCGAGTGATGAGTGCTAAAACACTCATATTATACTCGCGTCAGTCTTCCATTTTCCTATTTATTTTAGAGTAATTTATAGTTTTGTGACTAGAATACTGATTTGATGTAATTGTGAATGTAGAAGACATTAGGCGAATGGAGCGATTTTGGAGCGAGTAGAGCGGCGATGGCCATACATCGCGTCGCGGCGTCTCACGTCGCGGCTTCTGCATCGCGCCCGGCGATCTCCGCGTCGCGGCGTCTCTGTCGCGACGTCTCTCGCGTCGTGGCGACCAGCTCGCGGCGATCTCCGTCGCGGCGTCGTCGAATCTGCACCGCATCATTTAAAGTCTGAAGGATTGAAAGGGGCATGTCAGGCGTGCGGCGAACCGCGGAATCGAAGCGGTGGCCACGAGACTTAGTGCGGATTTGGCGCGCCTTTCATTGTTGGATATTTTGGATAGGAGAATGATGTTTTTAATTCTAAACATTTTCTTCTTTTCATTCATGATGTTACAGATTTATTTAGGGTTATATTGAACTTTGTCATATATTCAAATGGATTAAAATTTGGCTTTATATTATTAGGTTATTTCTCAATATCATTGTAACTATTCATGCTATAGTTTGTCGTATGTTGATGTACGTAACATTGGCATAATTACTGCTGGAGATCAGAGATTCGAGAGATGAGGGTATTCGGGGGGATCGTCGTAGACTTAGTTGATTCGGTAAATAGAGATATTCAGAACTGAAGGTGCTTGATTGGGGTTAGGACGTGTCACGTTTCGAATGCAGTCGGGATGAGATCTCCCAGATTCTATTCGCGAGATGAGGCGGATATACCTCAGAGGAGGATACCTCGTAGAAAAGATCACCTCGCCATTGACATATTGGAAATATAGTGAATAACATATTTGAAGATTAATCCGTTGGGCGTGACAATGGGAGATATAACCACACAGGCTTAAAACGATACTTTAATTGAATCGATAGTTTAGGTAATCTTTACATATTTATGAATTCTCTTCTAGAGTCATCTTTGGATGTGTCTAAAAAGCGAGAACCTTTGTAATTAATTTTCAATGTCACATGGATCAAATGTCTTACCACGGTACACTATACTACTTGGGGCGACAGCGTGCGCTAGCGTATAGGCGTATATTTATACTATAAAGTTTCATTTGCCAGTTTTTGTAGTTCTTGGGGACCGAGTTGAATGATATAGATTAAGCGAATAGATATTACTGCGAAATTTTCTTTACTTTTGTTTATTTTTACAGTCGCGGTAATTTGGTTTTGTTGGCTCGTGTTATTGCGATATAGGTTTAGTAAGTAAATGACATCGAGATAAAATAACCAACACCTATTTAATCAGGAACGGAAAGACTTACGCGGTGCGTCGAGAACGAGAGAAGCGGAGCAGTTAGAAATCGTAGTCATGGAAACACTGAAAGAACCAAAATCTTGGCATTGACAGTGAACCCGCGGTAAAAATGAATCATGGAAGAATCGGCACCCGGGCCATTTATGACGGATAGTCCTTTCATGCTATTAGATGAGTTCGGTATTACCACCGTATTTGTTCAGACGGCTATCGGGCGGCCACTATTCAAGCAAACAATTTGAATTGAAGTCGATCACGGTCACGGATGCTTGAGGGTATCTTATTATGGACTACCCGTGAGGGCAGAACATGCATTTGACCTTCCTCGAGTTTGCGATACTATCAAATATCTGGCAGATTCTTGAAGAAGCTCTCGGGTTACGGTTGTTCCCACTTTCGCATGGGATGGGCGACGCTGGCTAACCAGTCGACCCTTAGGATTAATTTACTACATGGAATAATTTGGTGCAAAATTTACGACCAAGTTCTTCCACCCAATTAGAAAATTGCTGGCGGTGCGAAAATCAATACATTTGGACAACTTGAAGGGAGAACACAGCGAGAGGCATGGGGCCGATTTCACGGTGTGCGGAGTGCCACGCAGCGACGGTGGATGAGTGCGCCCATAGCGATTAAATGGCGACGACGGGTCGATCTTGAAGTGGGAGAACAACGTTAAAACCGCTACCCGAAGCGCTGAAATCTTGAAATCTTTGCGACCAACGCATCGGTGTAACTTTAGAAGAGTACACGATATGGTGGTGCTTACGAACCGCGGTCTCAATAATCGAATCGTAGCGCAATGACTAAACGGTCAAATGATAGCGAGCATGGCTTAAATCAAACGGCCCATGAGTTATGTAGATACGTGGCGGGCGCCTGGCGCACGAAATATCGATCGGCGAGGAAACCTGCGATGAAGCGGCCCGGTCACGTGTCCGGGTTTGTCGGAATCAATCACGGCAGCCCGAAGGGCGAGTATGGAAGCTTGATGTCGGAGATCGAGAATCGGGCGGTGGCGTAGCAGTCGAACGAGAATAGTCGGAACAATCAGGATATGGTGGCGAGATGCATCGAACAATATCTTATCGGTCGAAATAGTGAACGACTTGAGAAAAGTTGGTTAGAACAAGCTCTTGCACAGATGTTAACTTCACACTCTGCCTTTATGAATGAAAGCGAAGGCCAGCATGTAGCGGCGACGACCCGGTTGAAACGATCAAGCGGCTGGCGAGGAGTTTGGAGGCGCAGTGGGCGAATGGAATTTCTTGTGAGGTGACAATAGGGTCTTTGCAGTAATTGGGTAAACCCAGGAAGAGATGGGGAATGAGCATGTTAAGCGATTATCTTTGAGAAGTGGGAAAGAATTGGATATCTGGTTCTGGCCAGGTCAGTGAGCAGTTCTGAGTGAGAAGGTCGATCAGCCGGGGCAGATGATGCGAGATAAGAACCGACCTCGGGAGAGCAGTCATCGAGAGAACTCTGTTGAAGCGAGGCCGGTATGCCGGTTCCTTTGGCGCCAAGAAGCATAAAGCGGATAAGCGATTCACGAAATTCATGGATGTGTTGAGCGCATATCGATATCCCATTCGCGATGCCACAAAAGCGGATGCGGTTATGTAAAATTCATGAAAGACATCTTATCCCGTAAAGAGCTCTGTGATTGGTGCGGCATTAATCTGTGCCTTATCCATCTTCGCGTTGGGATTAGGAGGCGCGGCTACGTCACCATATTGCATGACGAGATCTTTGAAGCATCGAGAGGGATAATAGAAGATGTATTAGTAAAGGTCGGCAAGGTTTGCATCTTTCATTGATTTCATTGTTTTAGACATGGAGGAAGATAAAGAAATCACAGATAATCTTGGGAAGGCCTTTTAGCAGTGACGATGATTGATGTCTGGAGTGGCCCAGAGCGGAAGTCTGAAAGAGGAAGTAAATTCAATGTCTTCGACGGTGAGACACCGGCGAGTGATACTTCATGTGCAGAAATGGTTGGTGTAGTGTCCCAGCGAGGAGTGGTCTCACGACCGCACGGAGACCTTTGATGGAGAATGAGTCGAGAGCTTGAGCGAAGGCGGAAGAATATGTCAAATGGATGGACTCTTTCGGACACAATGGCGGAAATACTTGAATCTGCGGGTGAAGGAGTTAAAAGCCTTGGAATCCCATCGATTGAGCAACCACCAAAAATGGAACAAAAAACCTTTACTGCCATTTTAGTATGCATACCTTGGGAGGTAGAATCTACCACCCGCATGATCATTTCAGCATCTTTAGTACTAGAGGAAGAGAAGTTATTGAGGTCCTCAGGATCACAACATGCACTCGGATGGTCTCTAGGCATTTGATCTCGGAGGGATTAGATCCTTTTATGTGCATGCATCGTATTTTTACTAGAAGAGGACATAGACCCGGTGGAAGCCTGAGAAAGTTAAATGGAGCAATGAAGGTTGTCCCGTGAAGTGCTAAAATGGCTGAACAGGGTGATTTATCCCATTCGGGCAGTGCATGGGTAAGCGGGTTCGAGGTGATCTTGCAGAAGAGGAGAACAAGCGTCATCGAGAATTTAGAAAACAACATCTTACTGCCGTCTAGAACGGTTACCGGGTGGAGGATTTGTATTGATTATCGGAAGCTGAACAAGGCCACTCGAAAAGATCACTTTCCTTTATCGTTTCTAGATCAGATGCTTGATCGACTAGCAGGTTATGAATATTATTGCTTTTTGGATGGATATTCGGTTACAACCAAATCGCCATAGCCCTAAAGATCGAGGAGAGGAACAACATTCACTTGTCCTTGTGGGCATTTGCCTTCAGGTGGATGCCCTTTGGGTATGCAATACACGAGGTACTTTGGCGATGTATGATGGCCATATTCTCGAGCATGGTGGAAAAGACAATTGAAATACTTCATGGGCCCGATTTCTCGGTAATGGGAATTCATTCGATGCTTGATTTAGAGAACTTGAGAGCTGTGCGGCAAGTGTGAAGAGACCGACTTAGTACTCCAATTGGGAAAAGTGCCATTTCGTGAGTGCGAGGGTGTCCTTGGACATCGGATCTCGACAAGAGGGATATAGAGGTAGATAGGGCGAAAGTGAGCGATCGAAGTTACCTCCGCTCGTCGATGCAAAAGATTCGAAGCGAAGTTTTCACAGGCCACATTTGGTTTATAGGCGGTTCATCGGATTTTTCTGAAATTGCAAGCCAGTTGTCTAACCTACTAGTCAGGGATCCCATTTGAGTTCGATTCTGATGTTTGCATGCATTCAGTGTTGAAGGACAAGTTGGTTTGACTCCTATTGTTGTGGCACGGATGGTCTTTCCGTTTGAACTCATGTGTGGCGCCGACGACCGCGATTGGGGCGGTCGCGGGGCGGCGAGAAAATCTTTGGTAATCTATTATCTTGGTAGAACCTTGAATGATGCTCGAATTTGGGTTATGCCACTACGAGAGAAAGAGGCGTGGCCATTGTGTTTGCTTTTGATAAGTTGGGCCGTATTGGATTGACAAATGAAATTAAGTGGTGCTGTGATCATTACGCCATTAAGTACTTGATGACGAAAAGATGCAAAACCTAGATTAATTAGGTGGGTCCTCTTGTTTGCAAGAATTTGATGTAAATTAAAAACAAAGAAGAGCCTTGCTTGAACACTGATGGCGGAAACCATCTTTCACACGTGGAAGGGGCAGAGATGATGTCCGTTGAATGGCAATTCCAGACGAAACTCCTAGCTATTGAGAAAGAGGGCCGGCTCGTGGTTCGCGGATTATGTGAATGTTGAGTAGCTAAAGTAGTCCCTCAGAGATTTAGCTATGTCGGTGAGAAGAGGTTTTCGCACGTCTTAAACAACACTATTGGGAGGAGCCAATTCTTTCTGAGTTCTTGTGATCGGGTCCTTAAGGAGATGTGTGCGAAAGATGAATCTGAGCATTTTAAACCATTGTCACACTCTCGCAGTGTGGTGGACACTTTGGTGGCGAAACGGCGACTAAGGTGCTTCAATCACAGTTTCATGGCCTTCCCTTGTTTAAAGATGCTCATCGATTACGTGTCCACTTGAATGAATGTCAGCGAATGGGAACATCTCACAGAAAGGAACGAATACCCATTACATCCCATTTGGAGGTAGAGATTGTTTGATTTATGGGGATAGATTTCATGGGACCATTTCTGCATCATACGGCAACTTGTACATCTTGTTGGCGTGGTATGTCTCGAAGTGGTGGCGATTCCTGCGCGCATGATGCGAGGTTGTGAGACCGATTCTGTGATATGTTCTCACGTTTTGGAACTCCTGGGCCTTGATCACGGATAATGGTGCCATTACGTAAGGTATTGACAAGGTATTTGAAGTATGGGTGCAGCCATCGTACATCTCTTAATACCACCGCGGTCAGCGGACGGCAGGTATCAATCGAGAAATCAAATACATTCGAGAGAAGACGGTTCTTGACTCAGGAAGGGTTGGTGCAAGATGGATGATGCACTCTGGGCATACGTACAACATTTAAACTCCTTTGGGTATGTCAGTTAGTCGTTTGTGGTAGCGTGTCATCTTCCGGTGGAATTAGACATCGGGCTTATTATTAGGCCTTCGACGATTAAACATGGATAGTACATTGGAAATTTTGGCGAAAGCAGCCTCCAACTGATGAAGCTGGATGAATTCGAAAGCAGAGGCTTATGAAAGCGCCCAGCATTTATAGGAAAGGACTATTGTGCGTGACATGCGAAAGGAGTTCCGCAGTAGGACAACAAGTTAACTATTCAATTCGTACAAAAAGCTTTTGGGAAATTGGTCTCGATGGTCAGAACTCCGCGATAACCAGGTCTTTTCACCTGGTGGGCGAAGTTACACATCACGAAGAGCACATTCTGATCACCGCAGCGGTGGAAGCGGCCGTATTATGGGCGGTTTCCTCCGACCATTGATGTTTTTGTGACCCAGCGAGCGAGATGTCCGTGGCGATCATAGGTCGGGTTCGCAGGCACGTTGCGACTTCGGTGGTCGTTGCGACATTAAACGCCGCGCTTCTTGGGAGGCAACCAGTGTTTCTTAACCTTATTTTTTCTTAGTTGTTCTATTGTTTAATTTAATAATATAGGTTTTAACTACTCATAGTAATAATGTTTCTACTTGTTTGTTTTGTTTGTTATAATTAAACTATTGGGAAGATTATCTGAAGGTGCATTACAAGTGTAAAGTCAATCTGAGTGGAGAGAATTGTTCTGATCAAATCATCATTGTGTAAAAATTATCGATTCATAAATCTCTGTCACGTCGCGGCGATGAGTTTCTCACTTGTCCTTGACGTCAGTACCTATCTACGTCACGCGTCGCGTGGGATTTCAACATCGACGTCGAGATTTCTATGCTCTGTCACGTCGCGATGTGGGATTTCATTCGCGGCGTCATTTGTGTGCTCATCGCGTCGCGGCGTGGGATTCCGCGTCGCGGCGTCATTTTTATGTCTACGTCACGTCGCGGCGGCGGATTCAACGTCGCGGCGTGGATTAAATCCGCTCTGTCCGCGTCGGCGATTTACCGGCGTCCGCGGCGTCGGCTGTGAAGCTCACGTCGCGTCGCGCGTGACATACGTCTTGACGTGGCCTGTTTTAAGCGACGGGGTCCATTCTGTGACTACCTGCTGATAACTCCTTAACCAAAACCACTAGCCTCCGGTGCACTTGCTCTCAGGACCTGAGACCTTCCTGTGGTCGGAGGACTGGCACATTCTGAGCCAGCTGTGTGTGTGCCCTACGTGTCACCCGTCCACCTGTTGAGTGTGTTGTGTTCCCACATTGTGCTGGGTTCTGCCTCTGGGACATTTTCTAGAGTATCTTTGTACTCACAGTTGGTTTAGGGTCTGTGGAGTGCTCGTAGAGTCTGTGGAGTGCAGTGTAGGAGTAAATTGGTTTGGAGTTTGAGTCTTCAAGTCATAGTTAGTTTTCCTTTGTAACACACTAGGTGTTTGTGTTTTTGTTTGGTGGAGGGTTGCTGGGTACCAACACCACGTGTCTCTATTGCAAATATGTGGCCGGGCGAGGCGAAATTGCACGCTTGGTAGAGAGAGTCGGCTAGCGAGGACGAGCTCCACTCCACGATGTCCACGCGGTTTGCCAGTTGATCTGCGTGATCGGTTGGCATCATTTTAGCCAGATCCTTACCGTGAGAGAAGGGGTTTCACCACCCAGATGACTTCTTCATGAACAATTCTTGCGACTGGGGATGGCGTGCCTTGTGCGACCACCTCGTCGGCGGCGATGGGTGTGGTGCGGCAGTTCGCGATCTTGTCCCGTGTGCGAAGAAAGTCGAGTGCGAGTGGTGAAGCGGTCTGGAGTCGGGTCAATGGGTATTACTGATGCAGAACGTATTCGCGGATGGATTCGATCGGCTCGCGAGCACCACGACTGCCGCACGAGTTATACGTATTGACCCCAATGGTCGGGGTGAGTGGAGAATCGATAGTGCGGGTCGTGCGGTGAATTTGAGCGGCTTATTTGGCCTTCATTCCCCAGATCTGGGTGCCATCGTGTCTCATTAAATGACGAGCGTGTAAAAGTATGGCCTTGTGGTAGGTGCTCAGTATGCCATCTGAGGTATACCCTTTGATGTTGGGCGAGGTTGAAGGGATGCGAAGTCATATGGCGGGATGCGAATGAACACAGGACACCTTCACGATCTTTGGCAATACCAAACAATGGGGTGCCTGGGCGGCAACGACCTTGGCTTCGCAATCAAAGCCATATACGTCGGCGGGACACACTGGTGTCCCAGCGGCTGAGGACTACGGTCGGATCATGACCCTCGGACGGGCGAGCTTTATGAGTATCGGGCTGGGTGTGGATCACAGGCGAGCGGAGAGACATTGGCCGGTCGTCGGCCACGCCCACGCCACCCAGTATTTCAGCGGCTCTGGAGTCCTTTGGACCTTGAGACCGGTGCGCTCTCCCTCGCGAGTGCTTTGGCGCGTGCAGGATGAGACCTAGAACAGCGTCCCCTCGTCTCCACAATTGGAAGGCCCTCGTCTTGGTGTCTGATGCTCTTCGGCCAACAGGCCACCACTGCGCGGCGGTCATGCGGGCGGGATCGCCCGACTCCTTGCTTTTCATCAGCCTCGCCACCATACGCGTTGATCACGAGGAGTCACAGCCGCCCTCTGTTTCTTGCAGCCGGGACCATGGCTATTTTATTTGGGGGGGGTGTGGTGATCGTGCTTTATTTTATTCATAACACATTTGTTTGGTGTTTTGTTTTTAGTGTTTTATAGTGCTTTATTTGTTCAGGTAGTTGTGTTTCTATTTAGTTCTTGTGTAGTCCGAAACATCGGTCATGTGTAGTTCGTTCACGTTTGTGTTAGGTCAACCTTATATGTAATAATTGCGTGTTTTGTGTGCCGTGTTAAAGTGAGGATCACTTTTGGGTGAGTTCGCGATTAACATGAATGTTGAATCCATTACAATGTTTTGATGCTTTCATTAATTAGGTTGAATAGATGGAAAGGGTTAGTGAACGATCACGAGTAGTCAAGACACCGGTTCTCAGAGCCACGTCACGCTCACACACTAATGACCTTGGCGGAGCATGCATAGGCGCGGGACCCGACTACGTAGTTCGACTAACCTTGGAGACTGAACCGTTTAAGTGATGGGACACCCGATAAAAAGAGGATTTCCATTCCAGGCCCACGAACAAAGAAAAATACAAAAAAAAAAACCATAGAAAAAAAGTGAAAAAGAAGACAAATGACAAAAATAGAGTATCTTGCATAAGAATAAGCGAGATCATCAATCGGAATCTCGGGCACGATGCGAAGACTGTCAAAGCCTAATGCCACAGGCAGTAGTAAAGTCATTGACTGTTGCCGTACATGGAGGTGAAGATGGATCATTCACGCGGCCTAGGGCCCTCGAGTTTGGTTGAGTGTTAGGTGAAGTTTGAAGAGAGATTTAATGCACAGTGCCCTTAACAGGCGGTGAAGTCACGATGGATCCCATTCTGGGAACACTTTCGGCTAAAACTTCTTGTACTAGGTTTTCTTCCATTTATTTTAGGTGCGTAGAGAGTTTTGCAGGCATTAGGTCATGGAGAATAAAATGGGTCAGTTCTATCCTTTCTAGTTAGTTTCTTCCCGAATAGGTGAGTTGAGTAAGTTTGGGAATTAATGAAACACAGGCATATCTTTGGAGGTCATTCATTATAAGCACGTAGGGTTTTGGGAAAAGTGAAGTGAATATCATGGGAATTGATGTACTAGTCACTTCCACACATCTCGATGAATTTGCAAAGTGAATATCGTATGCATTTTGTGAACCCGAGCAACACGGTGGGAGTGAGTCAGTCGATTTGATCCACTGATTTTTAGGCATGTGCGACCTTTGTCTTAGTGTTAGTTACGTTAGGTTGTGTGTGTGTGTCTGTTTAGTGGAGTTCTTGCTTGAGGACGAAGCGAAACTAAGTTTGGGGGGTATTGATGAGTGCTAAAACACTCGCGTATTATACTCATTGTCCAGTCTTCCATTTTCTGTTTATTTTGAAGTAATTTTATAATTTTGTGACTAGAATCTTGATTTGATGTCATTGTGTGAATCTTAGGAGCATTAGGGGCGAAAGAAAAACTGTGACGAGGAGCGATTTTGAACAAAAAATGGGAACAAGGCGATGAAGTATCCGTCGCGTGTGTCGTAAAGCGTCTCACGTCGTGTGTGACCACGTCGCGGCGTCTCCACGTCCATTCTGTCATTTCGAGGTCACGCACCTTGTCATTTGAAATCTGATTAGTTCGGAAAGGGCATCGGAGGCGTCTGAGCGAACCGCGGAATCGGAAGCAGTGACCGGACCCGAGGAAGTGCAGGATTTGACGCCTTTCATTGTTTGGATATTTTTCGGATAGAATGATGTTTTAATTCTAAACATTTCTTCTTTTCATTCATGATGTTCTAGATTTATTTCTAGGGGTTATATTGAACTTTGTCATATGTTCATGGATTAAGTTTGAAACTTTATATTCGATTTATTTCGATATGTTGTAACTATTATGCACATCAGTTTGTCGTATGTTGATGTCGGCGACATTGGCATAGTACATAGTCCAGAGATTGAGAGATATGAGGTATTGAGGGATGCAGGTAAGTAGACTTAGTTGATTCGGTGAAATAGAATATTAGAACTTGAAGGTGGCAATTAAGGATTAGGACATTAATGCATTTCGAATCTTGAGTCGGGATAGAGATATGCAGATTCTATTCGCTGAGATAGGCGGATATACCTCGAGAAAGAGGATACCTCGTAGAAAAGATCGCTCGCCATTATTTATATTGGAAATATAGTGAATAATAATAACATATTTAGAAGATTAATCCATTGAGCGTGACAAGGGAGATATAACCCCAGGCAAGTGATAACAATTGAATCGATAGTTTAGGTAATCTTTACGTATTTGAATTCTCTTACAGAGTCATCTGAGATATTGTCTAAAAGCGGGACCTTTGTAGTCGGTACACTTTGTCACGTGGATCGATATCGTACCAGTACCTTTACTACTTTGGGCGGCCTTTGTACTTCTTGTATAGGCGTATATTTTATACAGCGTTTTCACTTCCTTCATTGAGATAACGAGGGAAACATATCTGTGGGTGAGCGTCTGTTTGGCTCGGTCCCGGTGGTAGGATGGCGTGAACCACACCCTGAATCCTGCGTCTGCTTGTGGGCCTTGTCCTCTTATATAGGGCCATGCTCTTGCCTCTGCAGTGCGTGCATTGTGGGCGGAAGGCGCACATCGCACCACGAGACTAGTAGGTTCTTACGACGATGAGTGTGGAGAATAAGCTATGTTCACGCTTGTCCACAGGATCCACCACACAGGCGATCCGCCTCATATGTCTAGGTTGTTGGTAGTGGAAACACGTCACTTGCCTGGCTGGAACCCCTAGTCTGACCTTGGCCTTAATGGCCTGGCCACAGTCACTGGCACTCGTGATAGAAGTCTTACGCCTCCTCTTTTCTCGAACTAGAAGAAGGTTGATCTCTCATCCTCCCTCCGCCTGTTTTGGCAGAAACCAACCATGCAGGTGTCTCTATCTCTCTTTCTATGGTCAGAGCGTCCCTGACCATGAGTCCGTGTCTTGTGAGGCGAGTCCTGATCTTGCCAGATGGGCAGCTTGGCCAGTTCTCGAATCTCTGCGTAGCGTATCGGGTGGCCACGTAGTCGTAAATGGGTTAACAGTAAGCTTGTACGTGCTCTATCCTTGTCATCGTTCCTCCTCAACTCCCACTGGGAACTCATAGGCCTTTGCATGTCGGCGGTGGCCGGAAAATACTTGCTCGCCAAGAGCTCATGAAGGCTGCAGTCATTTTCCTCACCATGTCTGAGGTCTTGACCCAATCCAGCCATATGGGGACTCACCTGGCCCCGGAATCAGTAGCGTCTTATTAGCATGGTCTGTGGTAATCTCCGCGCCTCAATGCCTTCGATACGTGGAACGATGCCACCGCCGGATCCGCCTGTAATTGTCGATTGGATGATGTGACTTGAACCTTTGGAGGTTCTCGGTTCCTTATTTACCATTTGCTAGCACGTGCAATGGCGTGACACCAACTTGCCATCTACATATGTCGAATGGCATGAAATTTATTAATTCCGTCTCGATCGACTATTGGTGCCGCATCTTAACTCTTAATAGACTTAGCGATCATGAGCCCGGCCATTCGTCATCTTTAGTGGTCTTTGATTGCCCGACCACTCCTTTCATTCATTTCAATTGGTTCATGTTCATTACATTCCGAACCCTAAGGTTATGTTTCTCAACCTAGTGTTCCGCATGTAATTCATCACACATGTTAGCATAAACAGCCATCGACTACGCACTTCAATCCATCAAATGCTCTGAATGCGTCTAAACGCGTTCCCCATCGAGTCTGATGGTGTGCAATTCACGACATAAAGCTGTGGCTGGTACCAAACCGGCTTCCATGGATACACACGCCAGAGCTCCCTAGGTAATCATATCTAACTCAATACCATTTGTGATGCCTTTAATTCACGGGGTCATTTTTGTTCTTTTTTTTTTGAGCGATTATTTAGTGAGCGATATCCATGTACTGCAGGCGTGCCGCGACACGTTGCAACATCACGCAGGTTTGTCGTGTACGGTTCGCGCTGTGCTCTTCGGCGCTTCATATTCAGCAGCGTTGTCCACTTAGAGAGCAGCTGAGGCGCTGCATGGTGTGCGCTTGTCGAAACGGCGCCTTTAAGTCGACCACATTAAGCTACACAGTGTAATCGCTGACCTTGCGGTGACCGGCCTGTGCGGCGAGAGAAAGTTGTCAGTGATGATTTGACCTCCAGAGTGCATTTGTGCGTGACCTGTGAAGATCATGTAACCACGGCAATGGAGGCCACCATACGACCTGTCTCGATAGAGGGCCTACGTGTGACAATGGACTCAGATCTCCTGCGAGAGTGCCATTGTCGCGTTTGAAATCTCATCATGCGAACGCGCACCTTCTTCTGCGAAGCCACATGGCGGCCTCAGTTCTTTTGTGCGACAGCAGGACCATCTCTACGGCATTGCGACGAGAAACTCTCACGTCCATCTGAGCGCCGAAGGCATGTGCTCCAGGATGCCGGGGGAGGGCGCCTGCGTTGCCACCCAGATCTTGGGGTGGGTGTGCGTAGGTTGCCTCTTTGTGTAAGCCACAGTCCCTCCTATAGCGACACTGCTAGGTGTGCATGATAGCGGCCCAAATGGCGATAACCCACCCCATTTGGTCGCTGCGATCTCTTTGTTGACACATTCTAAAATCAACATAAATTAGCCTTGTGCACCTGGCCCGCCAGACTTGGAAAACTTTGCAAAATGTATTTATTATACAACATAAAGTTTAGTACAACTCTCTTGTTCTTTACATAATAATACAAAATGGGTTTTCTACCAGTTTTCTGAAATCTGACAAGCAAAATCATGGCCTTCTCTTTTCTCCTAGGTCTGGATGATATTCATCTTAAGTACACCTTTAGTACCTGAAATTGTTATTCCCACGATGGGAGTGGCTTGATACCCGGTAGTTGAATTTTCTATGGGTTACTCCTACTTTAAGTGCTCATGCAATGTGACCAAACAAACATTTAAATAAATCATGCATATTTCTACTTGAATATCTACATGCACCGTCCGTGCCTAGTCTCATGACTTTCTCACACATGCGATTTTCCATGTATGATATCATTTTCAAAACAAAATATTTGTTTTGTTTGTGGACAACCCTCAGATATATATATTAGTGGACATCTCTGCGAAAAATGATTGTGTGAACTGACCCTCCCGAGTGTATTATAATGGACATAATCAGATAAATAATTGTTGGTCAACCCCTCAGGAAATCATGTGCACTTACACTACTGATACATGGTGTCCCGGAATTGCATATGTCTGATATGCCATCTCTATACCAACTCATGTTAATATATCATGCATTCATATACTAACATAATTCACCTGTCGACATGTTATTCATCTTTATTATGCTTACAAAAACAACACACTTGTGTCGATCAATAATCGAGGAAAATTCGTCTCGGCTTGAAGCAAACACATTAGGTGTTAAAACAATCCACCTAAAAACCCGATCACTCGGTTGATATTGGGGCCCGAAAATTCCATCATATAAGGCCCCGAACACTCCAACCATGAGTATGGTTCTTGGCAAGAATGAGCGATTGGAGAAAACCCCTACCTCTTGGAATTTGTCAAAACTCCCCACTTTCGGTCTCGATGCGAAGCTCAGCGCAGGATAAGCTTTCCCTCTTGCTCACTTCTGTGCGTGTGGTGGAGTAATTAGAAAAATTTAGGGAGAAGGTAGAGCTTCTCTCTCTACAACTCTCTTTTTCTCTTTTCTTTTCTTTTTCCTTCTTCCTTTTTCCTCCCTCTCTCAACCGGTTTGGTTAAGCTTGGGTCAAGTGAGATGTCCTCTCACTTGCCACATGTCAGCCTCTCATTGGCTCTCTTGGATTACCTTAACCCCTTATCCATCAACTTGGATTCTTACCGTCGTGGAGTTTGCCCTTGTCTAAGGGTCCCACGTAATCCCTTTTTGTTTGAGATATCCTGCACTTGACACGTGGCACACTTTTAGCCACTTTCTTGTGTATTGATGTCGTGTCTGCGGTGTGCCGAAAAGCGTGAAATCTGGTATCTTGCAGGAGTCGACGTGATAACTAGATTTTGTGAGACGATTTCAATGGTAAAGATCGTTTCGTCATCTGATATCTAGAAAAATTCCGTATTTTTTGATCGAAATTACCGTTTTACCATTTCTTAGAAAATTTGAACTTTTTAGGGTTTTACAATTTTTCTTCCAAAATTATCCCCATTAATACAATTTTTTATCCACGTTTAATTCAATTTAATCAAACGTTCCATTAAGAATTTAATGAAATCTCCTTAAAAGATAAGAAATCTCTAATCAACGCTTGGGCCACCTTCGAATTCTATTCTTATATTTATGTTCTTGAATAGGAAAGAAATTTAACGTTTTAAATTATTTTAACTTGTAATTAATTTTGACGGTTCTTTATCTATATTAAGTTTCATATATTTGCTGTAAATTTAATATAGAATTTATTCTCTTCCAATTTCTTCAGTTTGGCCAAATTAACTATATTTTCTAATTCTAATAATAACCATAAATAATAATGAAATTTCTTCATCACCATAAATAATAATAGATTTCTTTATCATACCTTCAATATCATAATACTTATTTTTCATTGTCATTATTTAATTTTGCTGTTTATGTTTCTAAGTAGGAAAGAAATTTAATGTTTAAAGTATTTTAACTCATAATTAATTTGGATGGTTTCGTTATCTATATCCATTTTATATTTGCTTTACCTTTTGTTTCATCCTTATATATATTAAATCGTTTTGATTCCATCGACATGGAGTCTTTGACAAAAACTTCAATGGCCAAAACTGCGATGGAAATCTCATCAACATCCAAGTAGCGGAAATCTCCGATGATAAAAATGTAACACCGCAAGCTCTTCAAGAACCAAACTACCTTTGCTTGCTGAAGTGCATCATGATAACATCAAACCGCTTTAAAGTGGAACAGTTTGTTGTTTCTTATACGTCTCGAGAGTAGGCGGCCATCAGGTGAGTTATTATGTTTTTTCTTTTTGTAAATTTTTTTACTGGTAATCTCTATTTTTTTTAATGATATGTTTTTATTTAATTTAATCTTTTGTCTCAATCTTAGTGCTATCAGTTATAGTCAACCTTCTTGGTTTCGAAATCTTAATGAGTTCTCATATCAATCAAATATGTTGTATTTAAATTTTTGTAATTAAAATAATTGCTTTGCTTTCATGTTTCTTAAAATAACATAAAATCTTAGCAACACATTGTGGCATGGAAAACTCGGAGTGTCAGTTGTGACTCGTCAACACAACGGAAAATCTGCGTCTCGTGTGAGAGACTCATACTGAGTAAAAATGGCCTCTTGGGTCCATAAACCAACCTCCCATCAAAATATCGCCCAGTATCTTCAATAGTTCAAGGATTATTACATTACTCTTAATCGAAACACATATTAAAATTACTATTCTAATACATGTCATTCCCGAACCATCAAAGCCACAGCAGCTCTTCAAATCGACCTCTAAGATGACGATCTTCTCGAAACGCTCTATGCAAAAGTAATATATTCCTCGACGGGGTGAGCTATTGATAGTGGAATTACCACTAAATAGGTTACTCACACAAATGCATGTCACGATAGTCAATTTAAACACGCCTTTTTTTTTTTCAAGTAATCATTGATCCTACTTGAATGTCTACATGCTATTCCATGTCTCGAGTCCTCACGGAAGCTCCCTCACACTTGCCTAAGCCATGTATGAAAAAAGCATCATTTTCAAACAAAACTTATTTGTTGTAGAAAATGCCTCACATTTGGAAGGAGGGTAAAAATGTGGAGGGGCCCACTCACAAGTAGTGTGTTGGAGGAGAACTTCAGCTTGAGTCCACGGTCCTCATCAAAATGATCTGTTGGTATCTCTGACGATTCTGGAAGAATATCCTGTGAAATTCCTTTATAACCATATTACGTTTTATTTTAATTCATGTCATGCATTCACACCTAATTTCTAGGTTACCCGGTGCATATGAATGCGTGTCATTTGACACAATCCGACTCCCGAATTTGCTCGCGAGCTAATCAACATTCCATTTCAATGGCTTTGCACCTGATTATATTCTATATAATTATGGCATCATGTTAACATCGAAGCATTAACCTATTAATTTCTTTGATCCAACCAACTCAAGCCATTCATTTAAACAATTTCAACACACGACATATGGGCGTTTTTTGCCCGATTCACAAACCGGGTATTTTTGCGGTCCCAAAAACATAGCATTAGGCTGTCCATGGGCAGCCTCTGAACATCGGCTCCGCGTGGAGCAATTCCAAAACCATTTCGGCCTCATACACACCACCAACCTGATTTATTGCATAAATCATGACCAGTACCCAAGCGGTCACACCTTGTAAGGTATCAAATGAGACTTCAAATTCATTTGGTCGGGATTTTGGGGACCTATCAAGCGATCGTTCGAGGCTAAGATAACTCAACCATTAGCAAAACACTTAAGCAAAGTGTAACTCAGGTGGATAAAGCCCCTGCGCCGCGGGGTTTTGTCAAAACTCACGCCAGCCACGGTGCCAGCACGTGAGTCCTGCGCGTGGAGCAACTTTCCATCTTGGCCGAGAAAAGAAATCCAGTCCGTCGCCCGGGATCTTAGAAGCTTCCACTCCCTCTCTCTCTCTAAAAATATAAAAACCCTCACTCACTGCAACACGTTTTGCCCTCTGCACATTTTGACTTTCAATTAAATGGAGAAGATGATCACTATTCATCTTTTGTCCTTACTCTCATTAAACTTTCAAAAATGCCATCTATGTCCCTAAAACCTTGGATTTTGACACTTAGCACTATCTCGGCCGTCCATTTCCATCCTCTATCTACTCATGCAACATGTGTCACATGAGTACATGTTATAGGTGACTTTTGTCATATCACCTGTCGTTTTATGGCACTCGATACTCGGTGTCTCGAAAAACATGTAAATTCAATGTCTCGGGTCGGCGAATTGACGTGTTAGCTAGATTTCGAGGCGATTCCCGGCGGTGAAATCCATTTATCACGAGATCTAGAAAAATTTCAGTTTTGCAAAGTACGATTTTGTCCTTTTGAAAATTGGATTTTCTCGGGGTTCACATTCTTCCCTCGGCAAAAGAATTTCATCCGGAAATTCCATGCGCATCTGGCGCGTCGACACGTGCGTATGTAACCTCACGATTCGAGCGGTGTGGGCGCGACCCCAGCTTTATTGGAGTCACGATTATACAACTTGGGTGGTATCGACTCATCCGTATCGAAATGACATCAGCACCAAATATACTACCACTCTGGGTCCACCATGAAGCGAATCACGAGATCGACTCACGATCTGTTATCATACTGACTCACCATAGAATACAGGAAGAAAATCCCCATCATCATCAAAGCCTCGACCTTTAACTAAGCATATCACCTGAAGATGCATTAATGAATGAACATGATGCATCAAATTCATTTCCTCTATTGACAAGTGTGAGAAATATAGCGTACCACCATATCAAATTTATGCAGGCATTTCAGTCTGTACCATGAGATCTCTGTCCCTACAGACAATCCTGCCTCTGTGCCCCAGTGAGCGTGTGTGGCACCGTGTCATGACTGACCTAACCTCTGGCTGAAAATCTTGTCTAGACCCGGAGCCTGCTGCGGATCGCTGTCTTGACCTTGATCTGAATCTTGGTGGTCCCTCGACTATACTAGGGGTGTGGAGAAACAAACTATGTCTCATACGTCACTCAGTGTGGGGCCCTGTCTGAACCTCGGGATCCCACCTCGAGGAACGTCTCATATATGTAGGAGTTCTTGTGTTGATGCTTTGTCTGTGTCTGTTGATGATGTGTCTCATTGATGATTGGGGCGGGGTGTCTAATAACCTTGGAATCTACCTTATCAGTGCTGAGCAAATCGGTGAAAGTGTCGGTGACCGGCATAAGTAACATCATGCGCCTGCTGACTAAATGTCACATCTGGCCTTGCCGATGACCTCGGCGCATCTGCAGACCATCATGCGACGAAGAAATCTTAGCCGCCACCAGTTACGGAAGAAGATGGATCTTCCTTCTCTTGGTATTGCCATTACCCATATCTTGGATGCTCATTGTCATCTACCTCTCTCCTCTGTGGTCATAATTCGTCCAGGCCTAGAGTCCCTCCTCGCTCTAACCATTGGAGGGCGATGTGTTTCCTAAGCGTTGGAGGTCGTTTACGGCCCATACAGCTTCGCTGTGCACATGCTTGTGCGATAGCGGTATTGCGATCCCTGCGACCTCGGCGAATTTTCTTTGGTTGCGGTGGTGCTGACCGGTATCGTGGGCGCCCTTCGTCCTACCTCGACTAACCATACCCCGCGATTAAATAGCACGTTACATTCAATACGATATCTCTGACTCGAAACCGGCCGGGAATGCTGTCGTACCACGAATAACATTTCATATATTTGTCACTGCATTTACAGTAATCTGAAGACAATCATTACATTAAATCATTTTTAACAGCAAAATTTCATTTTTTGAAATTTTCATTTTATAAAATTTTATTTTATTTTATTTATATATATATATATATATATATATATATATATATATATATATATATATATATATATATATATATATATATATTTTGGAAAAATCTTGTGAACAGTGCTCATGAATAGTATCCCCGGCTTGTTGACTCATAAGCGGTGTACTAAGTCAGCGGTTGGGTGCCCAAGGTCTGCCTGACTTGCCCGACACCTGCTTGCGCCCGGGTGCGCGGGGCGTGCGCGTGGGAGTCGTGTAATGAGTGGCCGGGGCTTTGGCGTGTCGCGACCACTAGCGGTTGTGCGTGTGGCATGCCACGCGAGCTGGCGATGTGGCCGTGTTATTGTTGCTGTGCGCCTTACGTAATTAGTGTCACGGCCTTGTATTTGCGACGCAACCGCCTCTCTGTAGCGCCAGTGCGATATAACGTGTATTGTGACACGATTCCCACACATTGGCTTGACCCAGCGCTTCTCACGTCGCGTCTGATTGATTGTATCGTGACCCACTACCAGCCAGCTCTGAGTCGCGTAGCGATACATAGCCACTGTCAAGCCTTTCGACTGTCACGCGTCTGACTAAGTGTGTCGTGACACGCCTCCTATGAAACGGCGCACGCCCGTACAGCTGCGTGCTGAAATGTCGAAGATTTCGTTGTATCGTACGATGACCCCGATTGAAGCGTGCTTAATCGGTTTAACTTTTCTCGCTTTTCATTTTTTGTTCGTTTTCACATTTTCATTTCTGCTATTGGAAAACTGCCAAAAATATATATACATTTTTTCCATTCTCCAATACACCAAATAAATTTATAAAAAATTATTTTATCCATTTTATTTTAGTTTTACACACTGTAAAAACCTTGGAAAATTTCTTCACCTCATTTTTCATTCCCTGCTTGGAAACCACTGAAAAAAAATAATAATAAAAAAAAAAATATATATATATATATATATATATATTCATTTTCTAATAAGCAAATAAATTTTATTAAAATCTATTTTATTTATTTTTTCTTTTTCGATTTTATACCTTTTGTAAAACTCGAAAAATTTTCAACACATCTATGTGCTAATCACTAACACACAATCACTCGACACATAACACTCCAGGTTATACACATTCACACATACATACCTGACAATTCATCGAACAATTACTTGATCACACAACACCGCGACAAAAAACATGTTATACACCCAATCACGCGCGCATAAACGAGTGCATGCACAGTGTTCTAATCTGTCAAGTGATTGTCTGGAAGTAATCACATACCTAACCACATCGAGCTACGCAAGTGGTGATGTCCTTACCTCGTGACCATGGCTGGCCCGAGTTCCCCCAGTAGGTAATCGTATGCCTGGCTTGCTTCGTGCTTAAGCTCTGGAAATTGTTATAAACCCCAGGCTCGATGCCATCTTTGTGACGCCCCCGAGGCAGGGGTGTACGTAGCTCTTTCAGTCGACCCTCGCTGAAAAATCTGCACGTCTCGTATGTGGGACTCGTACCTAAGTAAAAAAAACCAGCCTCTTGGGCTAATAAGCAATACTCATCAAAATATACACTTGACTATATTCCAATAGTTCAAGAGTTGTTATTACTCTTAATGCCAAACACATAATAAAATTACTATTCTAATACACATGTCATTAATCATTAGCCTTGTAAACTTCTTGAATGGCATCTAAGATATGAGCCACCATCTTCTCTTTCAGAGCGCTCTGTGCACAGTAATATATTTCCTCGGCGGGGGTGTTTATTCTTACGATATTGGGATTACACCCACTAAATAGGTTACTCCGCTTTAGTCGCATGTAAATGATCGATTTAAAGCACACTTTCAGTAATCATTGATCAACTTGAATGTCTACATGCGTTCACATGTCTCGAGTCTCAGGCTCCTCCTTGCCTAAGTAGTGTATGAGAAAAACATCATTTTCAAACAAAACTTCTTGTTCTTGAGAAAATGCACTAGAAGTCGGTAAAAATATGGGACTACCTGGCGTGTGTTAGAGAACTTCACGAAGCGATTAAAACGGTCCTGCGTAAAAATGATGCATTGGACCATCTCTGACCCGTTCTGCGGGAAAATCTCATCTGTGAAATTCCTTCGCAACCATGTTCGTTTTTATTTTAATTCATGTCATGCACTCACCTAATTTCTAGGTTACGGTGCATATGAATGGCATTATGCCATTTCGACACAATCCGACTCCGGAATTTGCTCGCGAAGTAATCAGCTATTCCATTTCGATAGCTACGTGATTATATTCTATATATTATGGCATCATGTTAACACATCGACATTAACTATTAATTTCTTTGATCAACCAACTCAAGCCATTCATTTCAAACAATTTCATACACCTGACATATGGACATTTTTGGTCCAATTCACACAAGCGAGTTGTTTTTAACGGTCTAAACGAGCGTGGGGGTCGTGGGCGACCCTCCTGGCATATCGACCACTTTGTGGGTGACGATTCGAGAGGGAGGCTTGCCATTTAGGCCTTGCCTTACACTACAACACAATTTATTGCATAAATCGACCGAGAGTACGAACGGTCTGGTGTCACGGGCTGTCAATGGAGTTCGAAATTTCCCATTAATCCCCGAGTTTGGGGCCAGTCGGCTTATTTGTTGAAGGCCTCCAATCAACTCAACCATTAACAAAAAACTTAAACAAAGTGTAACTCAAGTATGATAAAACCCTGCGCCGCGAGGTTTGTCAAAACTCACTTGACGTCTTTGTAGCGTAATTCGCCGTAGGCGTGGAACAACTTCCTTCTTGGCCGAAGAAATGTGGTCGATGCCGAGGATCTTAGAGAGAAGCTACTCCCTCTCTCTCTAAAAATATCAAAACCCTCACTCACTGCAACACGTTTTGCCCTCTGCACATTTTGGCTTTCAATTAAATGGAGAAGATGATCACTATTCATCTTTTGTCCTTACTCTCATTAAACTTTCAAAAATGCCATCCATATCCCTAAAACCTTGGATTTTGACACTTGGCACTATATCGGTAGTCATTTCCATCATCTCTGCTCATCTGACATGTGTCACGTGAGTACATGTTATAGGTGACTTTTGTCATCTTTTTGTCGTTTCACGCGTCTTCGGTCTTATGAAGCGTGCAAATTATTTGTCTGGTCGATGAAATTCAACGTGTTAACTAGTGAGAGCGATTCGACGGTGAAATCTGTTTAGATCATCCCAGAGATCTAAAAATTTTGGATTTTACATAAAGTGATTTTCTTTTTTGAGAAAATGGATTTTCTCTGGGTTTTCACACCATCAAATATATGTTTTTTATTTATGAAGGATTTAAGGATAATAATAAAGAAAAAAGGTTTTAATAAGTTTTCTTTTTTAAAAATTTCTATGTGAGAACAACCTAAAAAATCAAATAAGAAATTTCTAAAAAAGTTTATTAATTATGCTTTACATAAATTATTCTAATGATATAACTATAAAAAAATGATTCAAAATATAATAATATTTTCAAATATTTTTAAAACTTGCTTAAAAATATAAATATAAATATAAATATAAGGTACTCTTAAAATATAAAAATACATTAAGTTAATAAATTTTGGTGGAAACAAAAATTTATTCGGCCAAATATCACATTTTTACATTTTAAAAATTAAATAAAAATCTTAATATTTCTTTAAATAACAATAATAATTTTAATTTTTTTTGGTAGGGAAGTTAAAATAAACAAAAATAGTCTAAATAATTTTCTTTTTTAAAAATTAAATATTTTTAATTGTTTTATTTTTATTTTTTTAGGAAGACGAGGCGAGCCAAGTAATGCATATCCAAATATTTGGAAAGGCAGGAGTGTGTGAAACGATTTTTAATTTTTAACAGAAAAGATAAAAAAAAAATACAGTTTTTAAAATGGAAAGAAACTTAAGAAATCAGAATTGATGAAATTGAAGCTTATTCGATAAAAAAATGGTCAAACATTAATGTGTAAAAAAAAATGTCAAAAGCAATTAATAATCAAATCAAATATAATATATATTTTATTTATTTCCTTTTGAGTTATTTTATAATTTGGAAACCTTTTCTTATATGGTTACGTAAAACTGAGAAAATCAATTTATGAAAGAGAAGAAGTGGAAATGGTGAATTTGGTTGAATCAGAAATTTTCTAGATCTCGAATGTGAGAAAGCAGGTCTTCACTTAGTTGAAAACGAAATCGTCTCATGGGAAATCCGGCTATCACGTCAAAATTTATTAGTGACGAGATAGTCGGAATTTCATGTTTTTCGAGGCACCAAGGGTATTACAGGACACTTGGCACATGATGAGTGGCTCACAGTGTGCCACGTATCAAGTGCAGAATATCTCAAACGAAGAGCTCAAGTGGGGCCATAGGAGATATGTGGCAACACATGATTGGAGGAGGAGAGAGAATCTTGAGGTGGATGGATTGGGAGATGGGTGTCGAGAGGCCGTAAGGTGATGACACGTGGAATGAGGGAGGGCGTCCTTGACCGTCTTGGACCTACTCTTTACAGGTGGGATGGGAGAGGGAAAGAGAGAAAGGAGAGAAGAGAAGAAGAGCGGAGGCTCCACCTTATCTCTAAGTTTTTCGGGCGGTCGAGCGGCGGTTGGGCGAGTGGAAGAAAAGTGCTTCCCCCGCCCAGCCAGTGGCACTTCTGAGTAGAGACTGGCGAGGGTTTAGGCAAACTCGAGTAGGGGTTTTCTCTACTTGGTTTAATCATGTTTGAAACCATTTAATGGTTGGGGTGTTTAAGGGCTGAAATTGTAGTACATTCGGTCGGAAGGTGGGATTGAGTGTTGAAATTTTTGGAATTTGTTTTTCGGACGGTTCGGATTGGATTATAGACTATCTTGGGCGATGCGAGTTGAGCTCGCTATTCTGGGATTGTTTTGGCAGTCCTAGAATTGATTGTCACGATTTTAATTGGCCAATGTCTTTGTTTTTGTGTTATTGTAAAGTGAATAACATATTTGATTGTAATGTGAATTATGTTATTATGGCATATATGATATATTAACATGAATTAGGCATGAAAATGGCATACTACATTTCATATCTGCAGGGGACCTTTGTGGGAATATTAGGTGTAAATGCATGACATGTTTTGGAGATTATGATCGGAGGGTTGACCAATAAAATTATTTATCGGAGTATGTCCATTAATATATTTCGGAGGGTTGTCAACAAAACTAATTATCAGAGTATGTCCACTAATTTATATCGAGGTTACGACGATAAATTATGCATTTTCTGTATATTACTAATTTATATCGAGTATGTCCAGCTGGTATATGTCGGTATGTCAACAATTTATATTAGAGTATAATGTCCACTAATTATCGGAGTATGTCACTAATAATTTATGTCGGAGTATGTCCACTAATTTATGTCGGTATTATCCACTTTAATTATAAAGAGTATGTCCCACTAATTTATATCGAGTATGTCACTAATTTATGCATTTTCACTGTATCATATGTTTTGCTTTATATGCATCTGAGAGGAAAATGCCCTTTGGCCTATGTAATGCCCACCGCACATTTCAGCGTGTATGCTCGGTATCTTCGGTGATTTGGTAGAGCGCATTATGGAGGTTACATGGATGACATTCTGGTCTATGGAGGGCTTTGAAGAATGCTAGTGCTAAAAACTATCATGCAGGTGCATAGAGAAAGAAACTTAATTAGTACGGGAAAAATGCCATTTTATGGTAAACCAGGGAATTATGCTGGGGCATATTATTTCAGAAAATGGGATCGAATTTGATGTTGAAAATCAAGCCCACGTCGTCTCATGCTTGTGCATGTTTCTCTCCATATTTAGCATTCCTCTTTTCCTTTTTTAACTTTCCTGAATTAATGCAATGTACTGTCATTATTATAATTGATTTAGAATCGTTTTAGGATAAATAAATATACCATCTATATGATTACCCAATTCAGCAAAGGTGGACCGGTGGTTTAATTCTCTTTCCTTGTAAGAAGTCACGTCTGTGATATTGTCACATTCGGGGTATCTCAAATCTGTAACCTATTCTTTGCTATTTCTTTCATTACGAAATAAGAAGAGTCTAGATTCCTCTAGGTTTTGCCTTCAAATTCTTCATGGTATCAGAGCAGGTTTAATCCTGTCTCTTCTTCTCCATCTTCATTTATGCCTAAATACGGTCCATTTGGAATGGCTACCAACTCATCCTCCTCTTCTTCTGATGGCTACCAATTCACTCCTTTTGACAAGCAGTCAAAAATCAAGAGAAGACAGGTGTGATCATTCTGCGAGAAAGCTAGGGTAACTCGAAGAAACTTGTTGGAAGATTCATGGAAAGCCCGATTGGAAGCGCGTCAACCACTTGAGAAAGAAGGGCGGTAATCGTAATAGTTTGTCGATGAACAATATACAAATTGAAGCTAGCCCTTTAACAGGAGCAAATGGAGATGCTTGAAACTACTATCTCCTCTTATGTCAATACAGTCACAAACTGGCACATCTTCCAATCAGATCATTGGTTCCGGAACCTTGGCTCACAAAGGTAATTCTTTAAGCGCCTTTATTGTTGGTAAGAAACGTAAAAAACCTTGGATCGTGGACTCGAGAGCATACGATCATATGACAGGAGATCGACAATTTTAATACATATAGCCCATGTCAAATAAATTTGCTGATCCAGATAAGCGAGATGGACATGTCAAAGGTTGCGATACGGAGTTCGATTACGCTGCTATCAAGGGATCGTACTCTCAACTCAGTTCTTCTTGTTCCTAACTTGGACTGTAATCTATTATCAATTAGTAAACTCACCAAGGAAAAGAGGTGTATTACTAATTTTTCATCCACTCATGAATTTCGAGATTTGGATTCGGGAAGACGATTGGCAATCTTTGGGGAATGCTCTGGACTCTCACATCCTTAAGGAGTGATCCTAAGAACAACCTCAAATGGTAATTGGTGGTAATTCTTTTTCGGTCTCATGTCAAAATAACAAGTAGTCTTGATTATGTTGTGGCTTTTCTCGGCTTGATCCATCCTAATGTTATGTATCTCAAGCATTTATTTCCCTTCATTATTTAATAAAAATCCAAAATCCTTTGAGTGTGAAATCTGTCAATTATCAAAGCAAGTTCGGTCTCATTTTCCCATTCAACCCTATAAAGCGTCTAGTCCATTCTCAATGATTCATAGCGATATCTGGGGTCCGTCAAGAATAAAAAATGTAACCGGTACTAGGTGGTTTGTCTCATTCATAGATGATCACACTAGATTAACGTGGGTATTCCTCATGAAAGAAAATCCAGAAACAGGTCAAATTTTCAAAAATTTTAAAATATGATTAGACAATTCATTAAAGAAATACAAATTCTAAAGTCACGATAATGCTAGGGATTACTTCAACTCCATTCTAGGAGAATATCTAGCTAAAGAAAGGATAGTTCATAGTTTCGTAATATTTGATACCCCTGACAAAAGCGGAATAAATTTGAGAAAGGAAAATGACATTTGTTAGGAGTGTCTGAATCGTAATGTTCTCTCTGAATGTGCCAAAATTGATGCAGGGAAATTTGTCCTTACGGCGGCTACCTCATCAATAGGATGCCGTCTGGGTGCTAAAATTCCAAACACCTTGTCAAACACTCCTTAAATCCTTTCCGACCACTCGTCTCATATCCATCGTCCCACCAAAAATTTTTGGGTGTTATGTTTTTGTTCATATCAATCAACAACATAAAAGTAAACTTGATCCTAGGTCACTCAAGTGCATCTTTCTTGATGACGCAAATAAAGAGGTATAAGTGTTCTTTCTCTGGAGTCCTGAAAATTCTACAATTGATGGATGTCACATTTTTAAACCCAGCCTTACTATCCCAAATTGATATTCGGGGAGAATTCAACTCGGGAATATCGGTTGGAACAACAAGTCATTAGTGAGTCACCCATCACCACTAAATCAGTTCTATAGAAGTCATACTTAATCAGCGAGATTCATTGTTGACTTGTGGGATAATAGGCACATCGAGAAATGGAGGAAGGAGCACTTTCAGCAAACCCATGAGGTGAAATGGGTTCTAATCCAGTAATTTGGTGTGTGCTCCTATTTCGAGATGAAATCTTGTTGATTCGAGTTGAAAATGATGTTCTTAATATGCCTATGGCTTGGAGGAAAGGAGTTTAGATGTGCACTCAGCATCCATTGGAAATTTTATTTCTTATGATAATTTATCACCTACGTTTAGTTCATTCTTTAACATGAGATACAAGGTTCTCGAGATGTTAGAGCTTCAGTATCTAGTGGTGATCGATGAAGAAGTTGGCAAGAAGATGGTACATGAAGTACGACCTCAGAAAGGTAGAAACCGGGTTAGGTGTAAGTGGATTTTCTGGCAATAAAGTACAAAATGGGGATGGTAATGTGGGCAGTATAAGGCTCGGTTGGTCGCAAAAGGATTCACCCGATCATGGTATTGACTATCAAAAAGAAACTTTTGCTCCGATTGCCAAGCTCAACAACATTAGGTAATACTTTTATCCTTAGCGGCTAAATCAGTTATTGCTTACCAACTTGATGTGAAAAATGCCTTCTCGATAGTGACTTGGGAAAGAAGTTTACATGGACATTCTGTGGGCTTAAGACTACATCGAATTTCAACAAGGTTTGCGGTTTCGAAAATCCTTGTATGGTCTCAAGCAATCTCCCGGGGCTGGTTTGAGCGGTTCACTAAGGTAGTGAAAGTCGGATTTGTTGTCAGTCCGATCACACATTGTTTGTGAAACACTTCCCGAGAAAGGAAGATGGTATTATCATTGTATATGTGGGACGACATAATTTGTGGCCAATCATGAAAGGTGACCTGTAAAGGTCTTGACAAAGGAATTTGAGATCAAGGACAGCAGGGGAAACCTCAAGTACTTTCTCGGAATGGAGATTCTTGGAGTCGAAAAGATGTGATCTCTAGCCTTGAATACGTTAAGACTTACTAAATGAAGCAGGATTACTAGGATGCAAGCCGGCGAGAAACACCTATGGATTCAAGCGTAAAACTTGAAGAAAGTGATGGAAGTCCTCGGTTGATAAAGAGAGAAGATATCAGCGTCTTGTGGGGAAACTCATCTATCTTCTGTACAAGGTGGACATCGGCTTCTCTGTTAGTATGGTAAGTCAATTCGCGGTGTCCAACCGAAAAACACATAGTGCTTTGTGACGAATATTGAGGTACCTCGAATGACAGGAAGGGTCTTTTCTTCCAAGAACAACAAAGAGATTGAGATTTTTTCGGATGCGGATTAGGCGGGTTCGTTGGTGTCGGAGATCGACCATTATTGTTCGTTTGTTTGGGGGAATTTGGTTACATGGCGAAGCAAGAAACAATCAGTGGTAGCCCGTAGCAGTGCTAAGGCAGAATTCCGTGCTATGGCATAAGGTATCTGCGAGGAATCACAGTTGAACGAGATCGACAGAAGGTACGGGTTCCATTGAAGCATCGAGAAGTGTTATCTTTGCGACAGCCAAGCCGCCATCGGTATCGCTAAGAATCAGTTCATCATGAAGATCGAACTAAACACGTGGAGATAGATCGACACTTTATCAAGAAAGATTGAAGGTTTTTAAAAGTCGGCTTCACTCCAACAAGCGTCAAGCAGTGACATTCTCAGCTCTTGCTCGAGTTAACCACGAAGATGCGGCGGAAAAACTTGGAATGATCCTTTGCAATGCGGCGAGGGTGTTGCAGAGAAAGTCATTATATTCGTCTCTGCACGTACATGTTTCTCCATATTTAGCATTCTCTTTATTTTTTATTTCACGAATTAATGCAATGTCTTGTCATTATTATAATTGATTTTAGAATCGTTTTAGGATAAATAAATATACCATCATGGCAGTTACCCAATTCGACAAGGTGGACGGTGGTTTTAATTCTCTCTTTCATATGAAATTTTGTCTGTGATATTGTCACATTCGAGAATTACCTCAAATGCATGGCTATTTATTTGCTATTTCTTTTCATTCACAGAAGCCTAAGAGAGAGTCGTTCCTCAGGTTTACCTTGAAATTCTTGATTGATAAGACGAAAATTGACTTGATTTCCAAACCACCCTCCCCCACAAATGTCAGGCGGCCAAGGTGATTCTTAGTGTCTTGACCTATAGGGGTTCATCATGGACTTCTCAAAAATTGCCAAGCCTCTTTACAAGCTATTTGGAAAAGATGCCCAAATTCATGTGGGATGCAGGCGCAGAGCTTTGGGAGACCAGGCTATATCAACTCCCCTTTTGATGGTAGAGACGCTAGCTGGAAATTACCTTTCGAGGTGATGTGCCTGTTCTGGCGATCTACGCCATTGGAACAATAACCTTCGGGCAAAGGGAAGGAGGAAAGCCTTATGTAGTCTATTATGCAAGCAAGACATTGAATGAGGCCCAGAGGAATTACACAACCACAGAAAATGAGTTGTTGGCAGTGGTTTATGACTTAGATAAGTTTCGAGCTTATTTGGTTGGGTTGGACATAATCATATTCACGGATCATTCAGCCTTGAAATACCTGATCACCAAACAAAATGCTAAAAATTTAGGCTTATCGAGGTGATTCTCTGGCTGCGAGTTCGACACAACGGTCGGGAATGGGTCTTGGAAAATGTTGTTATTAGGCCGCTCGAAATTAACGATAGCACCTGACACTCCACTGACCCTCCGATGATGATGAGTTCACGAGGTCCACAGCTCTGGTTGAGAAGACACCACAGTATGCCCGCATTGCAGTGTTGCCTTAGAATTTCTAGCGGTGGAAAGCCTGAGGCGAAATTCTTCTTTCTTAATTCACTTTCTGTGTGGGAAGAACCCTTCTTGTACAAACACTGTACTGATCGGATAATCAGAAGGTGTGTGCACGAAGCGAGCAACGAGGGGAATGCTCATCCCTTTGCCATGAGAATGCATGTGGAGGCCATTTAAGCTTCCTAGAAAGCTGCCCGGGGAAGGTGCTGCGATGCAGGTTTCATTGGCCCTATTTTCAGAATGCACATACCGTAATGCGAGGAATGCGACAAGTGCGAAGGTTGGTTAAAATTTCTCGCGGAGTCACATGATGCCTTTAAACCGTTTTAGTAGTTGACCTTTAGACGTGTGAGCATCGATTTCATGGGACCATTCCCCTTCCTCGCTGGATACCTCTACATTTGGTGGGAGTTGACATGTGTCGAAGTGGGTTGAAGCCGGAGTCCACGCAAACCGACGGACTCCACAGGTGGTCTTGAAATTCTTAAAGGGCTCTCTCCAGATTTGGGGTCCTCAAAGCCATAATTAGTGATGGAGGTTTGCATTTCTTCAACAAACTAGTTTAAAACTATACTCCCAGTAGTAATGTTAAGCATAAAGTAACCACCAATCTGTCTTTTTCGGACCGATTGGCTAGGATTGGGAGCTGTGACAGGAAATCAAGACAAATCTTGATGAAAATGGTGAGCCATAATAGAAAGGATTGGTCTCTTAAGTTGCTGGACTCTTTGTGGGCATATAGAGCGACTCTGAGACCCGTTAGGCATGTCTCCCTTATCGCTGGTTGCAGCGAAGCATGTCCCTTTACTGTGGAAATTGAGTATAAGGCGTGGTGGGCGGTGCGGCGGAACTAGATATGGGCAAGGCGGATCCGCCAAGACTCCTCGATATCGATGAAATTTGGAAGAACTTGGGAATGATGCACACTCGACTCAAAAAATTGCAAAAGATAAAAGTGAAAAGTGGCATGATCAACTAATGGCTCGTAAACGTGCAAGCGAGAAGACGAGTGTTTCTCCACGACAGAGCTCCACCTCTTTCCACGATGACTTAAATCGAGATGGGTAGACCATTCACCATCGGAGGTGCATCCCGATGGATAAATGAACTGTTCAAATTCGAAAAACGATAGGGTGTTTAAGGTTAATGGGCGGTGAAGCCATCACGCAGTGCACCGCTCAGCGAGTGAGGAGATCCCCTCCTTGACCCTCCGTGATTGCGAATTGCGTGACGAGGGGAGTGGCCTGCTTGATATCTACGAGGAAGCCTAAATTTTCTTTTTGCTGCTATTTTGGTTTCTTTACTTTTAGTTTTTTTTAGAGATTTTATTGATTCCCTTGTTTTAGCTTGTCTTTCTTTTGAAAATTTTCTCTTTTGCAAGTTTGGCTTCTCATATCTTTTGCTTTGTTTTGCGAGGTGTTACAGCAGTGGTACGGGGTTGTTTTTGTGCACAGGGTTTCGGGTTGCGAGAAATTTTTGCGACTGGAATTTCGCAACACATTGTTCGCATCGTACCACTGTTGTCTTCTGCTGCAACGACACTTCGTTCCACTGCACCTTCATTGAATTTTCAATGAATTTTTTGAACCAACCAATTGTAGGCATTTAAAGCCATTAATTGACCAAAACCTACTTACCCCCCCTCTCTCTGTTTAAACCTCCTTATTATCCTTTCGATTTCAAATACGCCTTTCAGTTTGAGTCCCCCTCTCCACCTCTCTCCTTATACACTTTGACCATGGTGAAGACCGCGGAAGACACTTTGGGCTAGGGGTGCGCGCTTCTCCTTCCCCCTGGCAGGCGACTCGATCTAAGCCCACCCTTGGCCAGCGCCTTTGCTTGGGTTCTTGCCCTTCTTGCGGGTCGTAGCGGCCCGCGCCTTAGCCGTCCGCGCATACAGTTGTTGTTCGACCTTCACGGTACGCTATCGTAGGTGTGCGCGATCTTCTACCCCTTTCGGGCGTCTTGTTATAGGATCCTCCTCTGGCTGCTCCTGCCTCCAGTCCCACCGGAGTGTGCACTTTACCCAGGAGATACCAGCCGGGTTGGCCACTGTTCACCATCTCGCCATCTGAACATCTGGGAGAGTGCCCAGATCGGCTGGACCCCTTGGGCTGGGGAGTCACTCGGCTCCGAGGCCTCCAGGAGCCACGGTCGCCACCCAGAAATCGAGGCCTCTTTGGAGCCCCTGCTTCTAAACTGTCCCGACCTCGTCATCGGATGGCCCCTTTCTTCCTTCTGACCACATTCGAGAATCTTGATTGTAGTGGAGTTTGCGGCGTGGTTCATTATGATCTCTGGGTCCTTCCGGGCGGGCTCAGAATCCCGATACTCTAGTGCAAAGGAGTACTCCTGGAGCCCCATTCATGACCCCGCGGCGGTTTTACTACCCTCAAGTGGTCATCGAATTTTATCACATGATGACCTCCAGACGAGAGCCCAATCCGACAGCCATTCATTTCTCCATAGATGGCCACCCAGGGATACTTCGGGCTTCGGATATTGCAGCTGCTTTCCATCTACAGGTGGGCCTTGCCAACTCGGCTGATTATAGGTAGTGGCCCGATCCACCGACTGGGATGGATAATATAAGGACGGTGGTGTTGTTGATCGTGCCATTGGGACGTTTATGGCGATAATAGCCGATGAACCATGTACTACGGTCTAATCTTTTTCCACTTCCGACCACGTAGTCCCTTGAGAGCCGTGCAGGGCTGCATATCTCAGGGTTGCGGTTACGCGGCCAGAATTATCATGGCGGCCTTGTTCCACTTTGAGGACAGGTTCTTCCCTTTATTTTTATCGAGGCGTAATCCCACACCCCTCACATTCCCCGAACTCCTTTGCCAGGTGTTAGAGCACATCGACTTCCTTAATGAGCGGTACAGAGGCGTCGTGATCAGGCCATCCTGGCGTTGATCGGTGGCGGTTGTGCCGTTTCGCTCTCGCCCTCGGATCGGATGAGACCCGGTAGGCAGCGGAAACCTTCCTCTGCCCGAGATGGCGGCCACCTCCAACGGTGCATCTTGGGAGCATCGAGGTTCACTGCATCCTCGGTTCACACAGCAGGCCGCCACTCTGGCGTCCTCCGCGCCAGAGCCTTACGCCCGCAGTACCGCTACGGATCTTTGCAGGCTGCCCACCTCCAGCACCACCTCGCGCGATATCATCACTATTTCCACGAGGACTTTTCATTCATCATGGATGCGGTCGCACATTCTCCTCGCGCGAGCATCATTTGCGGCGCGTCTGACCCCTCGCGGAGAAGGATGACTACGCCTTAAGGCTTCCATGGTTGGTGTTGCTCCATACTACCGCCTGGGGAATCGGGCCATCCATGAGATTCAAGGCACAGGCACGCCTGCGATTTCCCATATGTGCGCGCCGGACGCTCCACTCCTCCTCATTTGGACCCGTTACCCACTCATGCTTGACGTCTGGAACTCCCTTGATGTGCTGCTTGACTGCGGCGATCAACCACTCCACCGCGACACCTGGCCGTCGGGAGGCGACTCTTCAGGCGGCGGCGAGAGGTAGCACTTGCTTCTCTAGCTTTCCAATTCGGACCCCATTGTGGAAAATGTCACATTTGGTTGGGGGGAGAGTTAGCGAAGGAAGTGACTTTTACACTTTTGATATCATTTGTTTTTACACTTTTGAGTCCACTGTCTGTTCAAGCAAAACTCATTTTGTATGTTTTGTGGCTTGCTTTTTGCTCCTTTTTGTGAAAGTTGTTTGTAGTTTTTGAAAAGGCTGAAAACATAGTGACATACATTTCTATACATACCATAAATAGACAACATTCAAATTGCCCCCATTTTTGCCCCGGAGTTTTTTTTTTGAGTTTTACTGCTTTGTGGTGAAATTTGACCTGCATGATGCCATTGATGCTAGATTAGTTCCATGCATGGTCATGAGATGATCGAGTTGAAGTCTCATGGTGTTTCAACCTTCTTCTCCACCTTTAGCTAACCACCCACAGTGCACATCAGTTTCTTCAAATAGAGTTTGAGAAGCTGCATAGCTCCTTACTTTGCGAAACACACCTAGTTTCGTTGTGCAATAATAGGTTAAGGACTTCCCAAAGAAGGCCCGGTAAGTCTTTGAAAAGAAAAAGAAAAGAAAGCAAAAGAAAAATAAAAAGAATAGAAAAGGCGCGGCACGGCGACTACTTGCGGTCAGAGGGTATATGGTGAAAGCCTTTAAAGTAGAAATTTAAACTCTTGGTTGGGGCCGCGGTTGGTACAGCTACGTGGTGGATAGGTGAGATTTAAGCGAGTTTTTAGGTGCTGAGGTTTAAATCATTAGATCACAGGGTGATACGAAGAGTTAGTGGTGAAAAGATCCCTTATAACTTGATGCCCTAAGCCTTAGATGGTTAAGTCATTGAAATTGGTTAGTTACATGGACTTTGGTAGGGTCGATTCGTCGACATTGCACCGCAATCTAAAGAAATATGAAACTAAAGTGGGAGCCGGGATATGTGTTGGATTGGTGTGTTCTGGTCTTGCTTGGTAACTTGGTTGGGGAGGAAGCGACAGCGAGGTTATTGTTAAAAGCGATCACATAAACAGCAGCTTTGGTGGAAGTTTCGGTCGATTCCCTTGGGTTGGATACTCTTAAAACTTGATTACGTGGCACTCTTTCTCCACCCAGATGTTCGTTAATGCGGGGTTTTGGTGATTCACAGGTAGGCATTAACATCCATGCCTTTTGAAATCACGAGCCCTTTTGCATGAGCATAACACCTCTTTGTTCCTTCTCTTTATCATTTGCTAAAGGAATTTACTTGATGTCGGTTAAGAGGGAGTGATTAGTACCTAAATAGTGCTTATTTTAAGCCACTGTTTAGTGCGGAGTTTGAACTTTTTGTGTGTAATCAACTTAAATAACCCAATTATTGACACACTAAGGTCAGGCTATACTACTAATCATATTTTGTGGATATTTTGTAGTTTTGGCTTGATTACACCATTATCCTTGATCGACTCAAATCCCAGAGCAGGCCGAACTCGAAGCGCGATGTCTGATCGGAAGCAATTGGGGCTAAAAACGAGAGAAGAAGAGAGGGCATTGCGAGATTTTACGGGTGTTCAGCGAAGGAATTTCGCAACTGCGAGAACTCGCGAGGTGTGAAATTTCGTAACTTGCCCTATTTGATGTTTGACCACCTTTTTTTACTGCTTTTTATGATATTTTCCCAAACTGTCCTCCATGTAATTTTGTTGTTTCATACTTTTTGTAATTTCCTTGTCTCTAAGCAGTATATAAGCCTCGATCGAGCTCGTAAAATCGAGTCGATCTTTTCGATCAATAAAATTAGCGCCAAAGCTTTCGGCTCTCCGCCTTAGTGATTTTCCTTTCTCCACTGCCTTTTGCTTTCTCACATCAAGCCTTGCGAAAATGACAAGCTGAGGATCTTGCTAAACCTCCCTCGTCACGAAGAGGGAGATTCGTGGAGTCGAGTTCTTGAGGTAAAACCACGTCCTCACATTTGCAATCTGGCATTTATTACCATTTATGTCTCTGCATCTCACTTTAGGTTTAAATCCTTGTGATGTACCACGATTGTGATGCCAGCAAGCTTTAGAGCTCGATGGATACTTCTGCCAGATCCTGATGCTCACTTAGTTTCATTTATTTGCCTCTGCCCGAGTTAGGTCGAGGTCGTTTTCAACGCTTTGAAACATTATTGGTCCATAAATGTTGTATCTTGAAAAACTTTTAGGAGTTCGATTTTATAGCTAAAGCAATGCCAGGTTAGGAAATGACCCATAGGTCATCCTCCGACATGTGAGGAAAAGGACGAGGACATTTCGGTTGCCTTAGAACACTAGCCCGGTGGCGAGACTTGAGGAGTTCTTTTACACTTTATTTCCCTACATTTCAGGTCTTTAGACACTTCAGCTCCTTTGTTTTTACAAAACCTAAATCAAGTGAAATCACATTTTCAATCAACGCCTTAAATCATTTTTTGAAGAAAACCCATCCACTGAGTTGACAACCCTAAAGCCACTATCTTTGCCGGTAGCTTTGCCCTTTCGACCGGTAGGAATTGAGATATATATTTTTGATTCGGATAAGCTCTTGTATGAATAATTCACTTTATGGTTTTTGTGAGAACTTTCGAGCTTATCAAGGTTAATTCCTTATAGTGTTCAAACTTACGGCTCTTGGTTCTTTTATAATCAAGGGGACGAAGTTACTTTCTTTTGTTCTTATGCCTTTTAGTTCTATAACCAAGGGGACAGAGCTTTGCTTGTGGTTCTTGATTCAAAATAGTAAAGGGGCCAATTCATTATTCTGATCGATGTTTAAAGATACTATGGCCAATTCTTAGTGGATCTTGAAGCGAGCGTGGGATTCACATCATGTCCCTTATGCATATAATTGTACTTTCCCTCATGGACTTTTTAGACCAAAGAATGAGCTGGCCAATGACCATTGTGGTCATCGAATGACCACCAGTATTCTTCTAATCCCTATTTGGTCGATCACAAAATTCTTATTCGATTTAAATCTTATCAATTACTTTCTCTTAAAAGCTTGGATCCTTCGAGACCATTTTTTATTCCTTTCGGACCTTCACAAGTGTAAACCCATTGGGTTTTGGTTATGTTGGTCACTTGAATCAACTTAATTGATGATCATGAGTGGTATCTATGACACATCATTACCCCAAATTAACTAGAAGAGTTAAGGGTTTGACTGCGAACCTTTCCATTAGCAATATATTGTGCAATACAATCCTTTCACTCCATACAATACTAGATTTGGCTCAGAGCATGGACTATGCATCTGCTCTCACTAGATGAACTAACCTAACTGTATTTATCTTGTCTCCGAGATCCATTACTCTAATAGCTTGCCACTGAAGACTATTTTCATGACATATTCACTATGACAAAATTTGGAGTAATGATCTCTCTCAGAAACACAAAGGGACCTATTTCTATCGAAAGTGGTGAATCTTTTAATTTATACTCAAATACCTTCGAATACCTCAAGTTATACCCAGTCATCACCCTATGAGCAACTTCTTTAGAAGCTGTGAGAGGATCAAAAGTCAAAGTATAGAATCGATTACCTAAGATACCGTTGAGTACCTCAAGTCTAAGGATACTTACACCATTGCTATGATAAGACTATCATTAATGTTTGAAAAGATAATCCATATGATTACATGTGATGGGTCTCGATAGCAGTTCCGCCAAATTACAGTGGAAAAAGCTGAACTTTGATGAAGAAACCTAGACTAAAGAGTTTACTATGTTCATAAAAATTTGAAAAGCCATTCCATATGGTGTTTAGAAATCTTTACTGTTGTAGTTTCGGCCTCCTTTGTAGTAGGTGATGCTTCTGATAAGGGTGAATCGTATTAGCATTCATATCGTATTTCTCATGTGCTTATGTAACCTAAATGCTAGATTCACACCCTTATTCGTAAATATTACATTAATCCCTCATCTAATTGAGTTTTGCAAGCATTGAACATAAGTCAAGCAAAGTAAGGGATAAAAGACAAAAAGGCAAAACCTGATATCAAAGGCACTGCTTCACTAAGACAAAAGAATACCTTCACAGCAGCGAAGTAGTTCGCCAAGGCGAAGAGAGAGCATCGACACTGCGAATTGAATATTGCCGAGTGGAAGCCTTGGGTTCAAAGGAGACCCCTCGCTGTAGCGAAGAAGGAGGATATTACATACATGAGTCTCGGGTTTGCCAAGGCGAAGCAGGCCTTCACCGCAGCGAAGGCCTTCACCAAGGTGAAGCTTGTCTTCACCAACATGAAGGAAGATTATTCCGAATGAAGACGCTTGTCTTTGCCAAGGCGAAAGACTCTTCGTCAAGGCGAAGGATGTCGAGAATTTAATGATGAAAATGCTTCATTTGGCTAATCTTTGGCCCATTTGATATTATAAATACCATACTTGTAATATTTTTAGGGGAACTTGGAGGCTTGAACAATTCCCATTTTTAAGGTTTCGCTCTAAGCTCACATTTTTAGGGTTTGTAGATTTTCTTAGATTTTTAGCTTGTTTTTAGAGCTAAGTTGCAAGATCCAGCTGTTAGAGGACTTCTTGTAGTGGTGGAGTAGGGTTTTGGAGGACTTCTACCTCATATTTGTTTTGTATCCCTAAACTCTCTTTCTCTCTCTTAATTTTCCAGCATTATATTTGGTGTAAACATGATTTTTTGGGTTTTGAGGCTGCTATGAGTGGCTAGATCATCCTCTATGGCTGGTTGTTGACATTGGTGTTTGGTTTATATGTTTTCTTGAATGATTTTGTGAATATAATCTTATGTTGAGGTTTTATGGATGTGGTTTTATGAATTCCTAGGTTTTTATTCAATTGTTGCATGCTAGGTGGTGAGATTAAGACCTAGAGCTCAAAGGGTTTCCAGAGTGACAATTGGAAGTATACCCTTAGGACTTGATTTTCATTCCCTAATATCTTATAATTGATAAAATCAATTTAACTTAATCAAAGAAGTCTAGGAAATTACGAATGCCTAGTACTAGATGGATTTTTATTAGGAGGGACATCATTAATCTTATGTGATGATTGTATGGACAGGGTGATCAAATCTAGCTGCAAGGAAATTCTATTTCATGGACGGGAGGTAACTTGATAAATTTCCGGGGTGATTTACCTTAGAGCAGTATCACATTGTTTAACTGAATGGTGAAGCGAGAATAGGGATTAGGTGTGAGAAATTGAGGAGAGACTCGAAAGAGTGAACCATGTACATAGTTCCTTGGGTAAGCACAAGAGTATCTTCACTTAATTAGCACTTAATGAATATAAGTCATAAATGCACCAATGGAGATATGTAACACCCAAAATTACACCCTAGTCGTTTTTTTTAAACATAATTAGGGTATATTATAAGTACATTTTGATATTTTTGTAATTATTTGATTTGCAAATATAGGAGAGTTGGAGGACGACTTACGATAAAGAAGATTAAAAAAATCAAATGGATAAGACCAAGTTGTCTCCCATTTGTGGGGGGGGGGGAGTTTAAGAGGGAAGGAAGAGAGAAAGAAAGAGAGGAAGAAGAAGGAGGAAGAGAGAGAAAAGGTATGGATTTTGTATAGATTTTTATGGATTAGTTTGGATACTTGTATAGATTTCTATGGTTGTATGAAAAAAAAATCTAACCGCTAAACCCATTTTTGATAATTGGAGTGCGAAGAACCCTACTTGGTATATTGGTTGTGTTTTTGGACTTGGGTTGGTTGATTGTAATCTTCGAATTGAGGAATATTTGTATTAAGGAATTATTGGGGTTTTAGGGAGATCTTTGTCAAAATTTCTCAAAACCAGTGTTTCTATTTGGCCATCCTTGGCCATCGCTCATCGAGTGAGTGATTCAAATTTTTGGATAAACTAGACTTATAGGAGAACATATCTCCTTGAAATATATTATATCAAATTCGAACCCTTGAGCTCATAAATTCATCTACAAGAAGGTAGGCTGACCTTATTTATGGTGTCGACGGCTCGGGTGGGACACAATTGTCATTTTAAGATTGTTGGCCTCCCGACTTTGGATGGCCATAACTAACCATCTAAGAACTGCGTTTCGGTGTTCTTTGATTCTATGGAAAGACCTTTGAGTCTAAAATTCATTCATATATATCTTGATGACATTGGATTTCATATTAGGTCCAGAAATCATGAAAAAATAGTAGGCCCTACAGGTTCTGCTCGGGTCACTATTCATGGGAAGCCTCCAACTTCGGATGGTCATAATTTCTTTGTCCGAACTCCGTTTCAGGTGTTCTTGGACTCTATGGAAATCCCTTTGAGTCTAGAATCCATCCATATATAGCTTGATGAAATTGGAACTCATATTAGATCGAAATCACATGAAAAAGCGATGACCTATTTGTAACCATAGTAATTCATATTATGAACTCATAAATAGCTCATAAGTATACATGGTCACCATACTTATTCGTGCATATAATGAGATATGAAAAATGCAAAGATACAATAAATGATTTTAAATATCGCATATAATTAGCGGATGACAATAATTATTCGAGAATATGCGATATGTATTGAACATAAAATACACATGGATTGTCTACTTAGAACCTGGTAGAGGGATAGATGGGCATGCCTATTAGGGAAAAACAAGTCTATAGCATGCGATCGGTTGACGTTTGGAGTCATTATCGACTTAGGGCCCTTATAGACCAACTGTTCGTACAATGAAATGCAGACCTTCGGGCCCTTATAGTTTCCTTTATCACTTCTAAGGTTTATCTTACGAGGCATGAAACATAAAATTACTTGAATACTGACATATGAAATGATATGAGATGATAAGAAGAAGCATAAGCACCCGGTATACGATGACAAATTATCTTGTGACAAAGAACAAGCAAAGTGTAAAAATGATGTGAAATGTATATCAACATTGATAAGAAATGAAACATGATATGATAAGAAAATATGAGATATGTATAAGCATGTTTGAATGATAGGATATGTTAGATGTATATGCATGTGTATAGAAGTGTGATGACCCTTGTTACTGGTCGTCCACGAGTTTATTCCTACTAAGTGTAAAGCTTAGCACGAGTTTTCATCCGTGTAGGTACGGAAGCAAAGCGAGAGGGGGCGGGGCGGTGCGTCGGTCTCGAATTGACACATCATTAGGTGCTCACTTGAAGACTTTTTGGTCTATTTTGTATATGTAATATCCTTTTTGTTGTTTGTAAACAATTGATGAATACACAATTGAGCAGTAATTATAGCCGAACTTAGCACATACAAGTCACACTTTACCCACATGTGGCATGAGGATAGGTACTTTTAATTGCTTTTATGTTTTTAGATTTGTGCGAGTCTTTCGGGTCTAATGCATAGTGTACAAAGATTTATGTCGAGTAGAGCAAATATGAATCATGGAGGATGTGGGCAAGCGATTGATGAAGTTTGGGGAACTCCAGCAATCAGAAGCACCGATGAAGCTGAAAGTATGCCGTACACCTTCAATGTGTCTGAAATTTTTATATTCGAAAAAGTGGCAGTGGACAGAGTGTGCAGAATTTACACTAAGTAATGTGCAGGTACACACCCTAATATCTTAATTACGAGCGAGAGAAAATTGGTAGTATGAGTGTCTGGTACACCATTAATGCGTACCGGTACACATGTATGAGAAGTGCGGGAATTGAGCAGAAATGTGATCCTAACGCAGGGGCATACTTATCAATCATCCTTGAACACGAGATGACATTGGAAAGGAGTATAAAAGCAATAGGAGACAAGGAGAAGGCAGCTTTTGATCACTAGGGTTAGGTTTTGAGAGAAGAAGTGTTTTTCCTCCATAGTCTTGGTTGAGTTTTATAGATCCAGTTGAAGGCTTTAATTCTTTGCATTGATTTCGGATTGACACATGTAATCTTTCGACGAGGAACATACATTTCGTTTTAATCTCGGTATTTCCTTATTTTCATACCCTAGGTTTTGCAGAGTTGAATTCGGTTTTCTCAAAGTGCTGTTTTTATGAATAAGCTCTCTTCAATTATGATTTGTCATTACTCCTAGGATTCATGGAGTTCTAAATTTCCCTCTGCTTTGGGTTCTGGTGGGAAACTCACCACGTCGAGTAATTCCCTCAATACCTCTTTTGCACTTCAATGGATTGTGCGATGTTAATTGCTTGTGCAAACACTATTAAAAACCTTAGTTGGGCATTTTCTTGACAACGTGTGAACGAGTGATACTCGGTACACGATGTGTGATGCAAATGCAAGCTAGGTACGTATTAATTGGGACAAGTGGTAACATGCGATTCCCGATCATCTTTCTTTCAAAGAGCGTTCGAGGATAAATATTCAGCCGAAGACCATTTTATCAATGGCTCCCCAGATGAGTTTGTAAAGAAGAGGTGGGAATTACATGATCGAAGTGAGTGGAACCCTAAGGATCCACAGCAATGCGTCTTTTCACATTTTAAAAATATTCAAATCAATCGATCATTCGATCGAAACATTCTAGCCCATAGTCTCTTTGAAATTACACTTTTTGTGAGCGCTCTTCTTACGATCCAACAAAATTAGACCACTCCTGATGGAGATGATGACACATGGATTCCCATGATATTACAATCTTTAGATAGCCCAGTAATTCACGCTTGGGAATAGAATTCGACATACGGGATAAGAGCGAAGCATTTTTGGCGAGATTCTTAGGAGTGGCGACAACCTGATTGACTGAAGAGAGCTAGAGGTAATTTGCAATTGCATTGCAAATCCGGTAAGTTCTCCATTTTTTTTTATTATTTGTTTTTAGTGAGAAATTTAAGTGGGTGTTTCTTGGACGGAGAGAGTGTAGTGCATGTCAGTTTGGGCTCTAGCGAGACGGCCTTGAATCAGTAAAATAGTACCTCCTAGAAATTACGGGAATCCATAATAGGTCGATTGTCTCAAGATAACATTATACCTCAATGGATCATCCTGGAATCGACAACTCTGTTTAATGAACATACTCAAGGGTTCTGTGCTTACAAGGACTGAGTAGGAACCTCCTGACATGGAGAAGAAGCTCGCTCCAGAGTAGCACCGTTAATAGGAGGGAAATGTTAACTTCCGGTAGAAATCAATATAGGAGTCCCTTGCTCCTTTACCTAATGTGGAAAGAACATAGAAATCCTACAACCTCAAAGGACTACAACCAATTCTTGCATTCGCCTTCCTGAAGAGGCCACTCAATTTCTAATGAAGTTGGAAATGATCCGTCTTTACTGTATATCAAGGGTTGAATCGAGAACCTTATTCGTCGGGAGAGATTTTGAAAGATGTTTGGAGTGCATTTCTCTCTTAGCTCCACCCTCCACATATCTGTTTGGTTTTAGCTCCTTTTGCTTTAAGGAAGGCCAAAATTTAGTTTCATTCCACGGCACCTAATTCGATCTTTACATGGGAAAATATCACGAGTGAGTTCCTCGACAAATTTTCCCTCCACCCGCGCGCGTCTTGATGCTCTCATGCTGGCAATTCAAAACTTACGTAGGGTGAAACCCGGTTTCTTTGCGGTATGGGAAAGATATAAGAATCTCCTCCATGCTATCCCTCACCATGGATTGGATGTAAGGCAGTATGTGCGTACTTTCATCGAGATTATCCTTGAATAATAAACAATACATCCGGATGATGTGTGCGGCGAATTCATGAAAGAGTGCTGGGGAAGCAATCCAACTTTTTGACACTATAGCGAATGCTCGAACTTGGGAGATAACACCTCCATAGACAGCTGCTAAAGTGCATAGCACATCGGCCCAGCGAGGAATCCATCACTTAAGAGAAAGTGATGAGTTCTGTGAAAAATTGCCAATTTAACAAGAATTGGAGGCCATAGAGATAGAAAAAAGGTGAGGTAACTGGCGTGCCTCAAACCTCTCGATCCTTGCTTTGGACGAGTGGAGGAGCCATGCATTACTTATGCGGTGATCCCTGCACTCCAACCATTAAGTGCGAGAGCCTTCCTCGAGTAAAGGTGCGAATTAAATAGAAGCGAAGCCCATTGCCCTTAATTGCAGAAACCTTTCAACTCTCCATATTCTAAAACATATAATTCTAGATGGGGTAACACCTAATTTTAGTTGGAAATGAAGGAGGGCGAGCAACTTAAACGACGAGGTCCTCATTACGAAACCACGGCTTTACAAATTCCATTCCACCATTTCGAGTCAAGGCCCTCCGGGTTTCTGTGAACCACCAATCAAGGTTTCCATCCATCGAGTCAAGGGGACTCCATCACCACAGCCATATCAACCTCCACATAGAGAAGTCGGAGGATATCGTTGCACAGGTTAAATGACCAATGATCCACGAGAACCGCGAATTAGAGGCGCACAGATGATGTGAGATCCCGGATAACCAAGTTAACCTAAATATAAGTAACCTTCAACAAGAAAAGAGCTCCCATCTCATTATTCAAAACCCACAAAGTCAAAATGGTGGCCAAGTGTCAGGGTCCAGTGAGGATACTTTTGCACATTGTAGAGTACATCCTACTCTTGAGAAGTGGGAAGGTAGTTGACAAAACCATTCTGACAAGAACCATCTGAGAATCTGAAGTGAGATTGGTTAGAGGGATGAGGTGTCGAGACAAGCCTTATGCTAGGACAAAATGTTGTTGATGGTGAACGGAGGAACAAGGCTACCCCGAATCCTCGACTCCATACCCTCACTTAAGAAATTTGAGACCACCAAAGAAAGTGAATAACCATCTTTGAAGTTTATGAGTTGTTCAAGCAAGTGAAGCCCCGAACATTCCATATTAGATGCCATTAAGAATATTCCATCATATGCTAAATTTCTAAAAGGATTTATTACCTTTGTAAAAGGAAATTAGGAGTCGATAAGGAGGCCTTGTATTAGAGCAATCTACTTCACTAATTCGAAACAACTTGCCTCCAAAATACAAAGACCCAGGAAGCCCTACTATTTCTATAGTAGTAGGGAATTCAAAGTTGGGACACGCTTTAGTGGACTTAGGGGCAAGTGTTAATTTGTTACCTTATTCAGTATATGTGGACCTAGGGTTAGGAGAATTAGAGCCAACCAATATCACCTCCCAGGTAGGTGATAGTGGTGTAAAGAATTCACAGAGAGGGGATAGTGAGAGGGATGTATTGAGTGCAGTGGGCCGAGTTCTATTTCCCGTGGATTTTGTTACATTGCTGACACTCGGCTGTGGTAAACCCGAAGGAACTTCGATTTCAGTAATTCTTAGTAGACCATTCTTGCGGTACTAATGCCATTATACACATTATGGGGAGAGCCTAATGACCTTTATCATTTGGTAACATGATGGTAATTTGAACATCTTGATGTTATCGAGGGATGGGGATGAAGATGTGTGTGAAATTGACATGGTTGGTCACGTGATGCGTAAATACTTGGATAATGTCTCACGCGATGACCATCTTAAGTCATGTTTGGTCGATCCCGGAGTTGGGATGAGAAGTGACCACCATGGAGTCGGAGTTTCTACACTCCATAATTGGGCATCTTGAGGCAGAAGTTAATGGGTAGGCACCTAGAATTTGAACCATTGCCACGAATGAGGATAGGCATTGCCCTCCCAGAGAAAAGGCCACAAGCAGGCTAAAACTAGCTACCCACACACCCTCAGATATGCCTTCTTAGGGATGAAGAGACTTTTCAGTAATCATATACGCACTCCTTAGAATTGGATAAGAAAATCAACTCTTGAGATATTGAGATCTGCAGGCCTTACAAATTTGGACAATTCACGAGATATTAGGGAATCGAGTCCTTTGATGCGCACACATAGGAATTCACTTAGAAGGGATGTTAAACCTTCTATAGGCAACCATAGAGACGGCCGAGACGATAATGAAAAGTGGTAAGAAGGAAGTTTTAAAGCTCTTGGATGTGAAGTTGTTACCCCGTTGCATATAGTAAATTAGGTTGGCACGACACGGGTAGTTCCTAAATCTGGAGTCATGGTAGTGCGTAATGGCTCAATGAGCTCATTCCACTCGTGTCACTTGAGGATGGAGGTGTGTGCCGTTATAGGAAGCTTAATGCGGGTCTTAGGAAAGACCATTTCCTCTTGGATTTGTTGATCGAATGTTGAGAGTTACGGGGCATGGATTCTATTGTTTTCTTGATGGGTACTTTCGAGGGTACAATCAAATTGAGATAGCTTTGGAAGATCGAAAAACTACATTCACTTGTCCTTTTGAGTACCTTTGCGCTTTAGGAAAATGCCGCTTTGGATTATCTGATGCACTGGAACCTTTATTGGTGCATGATGGGAATCTTTAGTGACATGATAGAAATCATATTGGGAAATTTTCATGGATCAGTTTCGATTTTAGTGACTCATTCGAAATTTCATTTGGAGAATTTACGTAGGAGTTTTTTGGAGAGATGTCAAGAGAAAAATCTTGTGTTGAATTGGGAAAAGTGTCATTTCATGGTGACGAGGATTGTCTTAGGCGTATAGTATCAAAAAATGGAATTGAAGTTGATAAGGCCAAAATTGGGCTGATTTCCAACCTCCCTACTCCTAAGTGTGTTAAAGACATAAGATCATTCTTGGGACACCCCAGGTTTCTATAGAAGATTTATAAAGGATTTTAGTCTTTCCTTTCGTCCCTTATACTCTGCACAAGATGTCCCGCTCACATGGTCACAAAACGTGACATTGCTTTACTAAACTCAAAAACATGTTAGTGTCACACTCCCATCATGTGGTCTCCTAATTGGGACACATATTGTTCGAATCATGGCATTAGTGATTATCTTATAGGAAATTTGTCAGAATGAGGAGGAGCAAAAGGCACTGTAATTTATTACGCCCGACAAGACAGGCGCTACGCTTCGGAGCCCGACTACGACCACAAAAGAGTTTCTAGGCTGTGCGTCTTTGCCACTAGAAAATTTAGGTCATACATTGTTGACTCTCCTGTGACCATTTTCACGAGATCATGCGACCTTAGTACTTGCTCTCTAAAGCGAGGATGCAAAACCCGCGGTTAACTAGGTGGATCCTCCTATGTAAAATTCCAATTTGACCATTAAAGATAAAGGGTCGAAAATGTGATGACCATTTATCTCGATTAGTTTAGGAATCAAATTCTCATGGCATACCATGGCGATGGATTTTCTGATGACGCTCTTTGCTCTTGTTCATTCCATGGTATCGCGACATTATCAGATTACTAGTCCTTTGATCGATTCCATCCCAATGGACATCCCAACGGAAAAAGAAATTTTAGAGATATTAAGAGTATTACTTTGATGATCCATATCTATTTAAATGCATCCCGAATCAAATAATGAAGATGTGTACCTAATGATGAATGATTAGGATCTTAACTTTTGCCATTCCAGAAGCACATGGAGGACATTTCTACGAGGAAAACAACATATAAGATTTTGCAAGCTGGTTTCTTCTGGCCTACCCTGTTTAAAGATTGTTTCGAATTTTGCAAAACTTGTACTCGGTGCAGCGATTAAAGCGATCACGAGAACATGGTGCCTCATCAGTTATAATCATTGAAATTTTTCACCATTTGGGGTATAGACTTCATGGGGCCTTTTTTCCCCCTTCTTGTGGAGTATTTTTATTCTATTATCACGTGATTATGTGTCTAAGTGGGTCGAGCTATTCAGCGGAACTAATGACCTGAGGTTGTTTTGAAATTTATAAAGGAACACATTTTTCGTTTTGGGTACCTCGCGCAATTATTAGTGATGGTGGACTCCACTTTTTGTAATCGATCTTTGGCAATCACATTAAAATATGGAGTCACCCGTAAATTTTCCTGACCTTTTACGGACCAGTGGTCAGTGTTCGCTAATAGGAGATAAAACATATTTTGGAAGCGGTTTGCTCGAATGTGAGGCCAGATCTCTTTGACTTGCGAAACGCTCTTTGGGCCTACCGTACCGCTTTTAAAACCATTCTTGGTATGTCTCATATAGGCTTGTTTATGAAAGGCTTGTCATCTCGATTGAGAATGGAACATAGAGCTTATTGGGTACGATAGAGCGTTTAGTCGATTTAACTCAAGTAGATAAACCAAGCAGCTTGTTGCTGACTAAATAGGCTTGATGAGTTGTGGCGAGAATCATATGAAAGCTCCGAGAATTTTACAAGAGCGGCTCGAGTCTTTCCATGTGAAACTATTAGGAAAATGTTGAAACCAAACGAAAGTCTATTTATCTGACTCCGGTTACCTTATTCGGGGAAACCGCTCTCGTTAGATTTGGCCCATTCATTGTTAAAGTAGTCTTTCCATACGGGTAGTGGAGTTGAGAATCCGAGGCGGAAGTCTTTCGAAGTTAATGAACGCCTCGAGCCATTCCTCGAGCAGGTTCAATCTTGAGAAATTAGTGCGGGACTTGGTAGATCCATTCTACCGGGATACCCCATCAGATACAAAGTCATTCCTCCATACATTGTATATAGTTTTGATTTTGTTTTATTTTAGTTCTTTCTTTCTCTTATTTTTACTTCATTTGCTTTTCCATAAAATAAAAAATAAAAAATTGGGGTCCTCGTTTACATTTTACTCGATTTTATTTATTGGGGGTACCCTTAGTCTATGCATTGAGGCAATGCTCATTTACGTGTGGGGGTAGGTGCTGCTTGGTTGAATCTAACTATCGCTTGTTGCATGTTCGGTGTATGGTCGAATTTTTCAAAATATGGCTCTTTAGATAAATGCTTGACTGCGATGTACATACGCGTTTCCTTACCTCCACATCATCTTATTGCATATACACCTTAACGAGCATACACACCAAATCTTTGTATTCTTAATGGATTGGTCCCCCTTTTGCATTACAGTTGCTTGCGCTCACCTGAACCACGGACCCCCAACATCATATTTTTTCGATCTTGCCTGCTTTTGCTCCTATTTGTGCATCAATTTGGCATGTCATGTTAACTTCATGCATCATGTCTTTATGGAACATCTTGCATAACTGGAAAATGATTAGAGGCCATTATTTCTCTGTACACTGGCGAACTCGTATTGTCTCACCCCTTGCAATCACTTTGAGCTTTAAGTTTGCCGTCGATTCGAACCTAGGAAGTTAACCTGATCATTGGAGCGGCCAGTGGGTCCATGGAAAGATTGAAAGTATCCTGAAGGAATTACGTGACCCGATTCTATGAATACGGTCGGTTAGGTAGAATTGAACTTGAGAAAAAGTAGCAGACATGCGAAACCCAGGGATGGAAGGCAGTTGACAAGGCCAAATTTCACATCGGTATCACTGTTCCAAATTTGAAAAAATAAATAAATAAATAAATAAATAAATAAATAATAAAATATATATCAAATTGGAACAAATTATGCCATTTCTAAAAGTGTGCAGAAGTCATGACCCTCAAAATGGGCGGTAAGGCAAAGTGTACGGGTACACCATTAAAGTGTACGGTACACCTATACGAGAAAAAGGGACGATAAGGCAAGAGGTGTGCGTACACCATTAAAGTGTCTTGGAAATACACACGGCCGATTTTAGAGGCAAATAAGGTTTTAACACCAAAATTTTGTGGCTTTTGGCATTCGAATCCTCTTCCCTCTCTAATCAGAGCTAACCTCTTTGTCCTCTCCACCACAAACAACCGGAGTTTATGCGCCTCTGCCCGGGGAGTTTCCATCGTCCGGGCCGGATTTTTGTAATCCATCGATACGGGCAGTGGTAAGCCTCTGAATCCTCGCTAGCATTTTTGGGCTCCTCATTGTTATACATGGATCTGTTTTGTTGGATTTGGGTGGTGTTGTTCTGTACTTGGTGGTTGGGAGTTTCGGTGGCCGGTATGGGCGGAGAGTGTTATCGATGTATCAGGACGGCGGTGCTTATTGAAACAAGCTTTTGGGAACTTGTTATATGTATATGGGCCATCTGTGCCATTATTGCCATCCTTGCTGTCTCTATGGCACGATCCAAGAACATTGGGAAAGGAAAAGCGCCTGGCTCCTCTATGGGCGGGCCGTGAAAGAAAATCAGTTCCTGCGGCCGGGTTAAAAGGGTAGAGACGAAGCGGTCCCAAAGTCTTGAGTGAGAGTGTCGACGACAATGATGACGAGATAGAGCGATGTTGCGGGGACTCCCGAGTCAAGGCAAAAAATGGGCTGGTCGATTCTTGAGCCGGGGATTTGCACTGCGAGAGGCGTGAAGTTGGAACATTTTGTACTCTCACTTGTCGGGGAATCATTCAAGATCGAATATACGAATTCGTATGCTGCCCGAGGTTCAAGGATATTTACTGCGTAGTTCGGGAGTTCTTTGTCGAAAGAAAATCGGTATTTGAGGCAAGTATTAGAGACAAGATGGGTAGCGGGTTAAGGATCACCCACGGTCGATAACAATTTCCTTACGGTATGTCAGCCACTGCTTTGCCTCGGTAATGCCGTACCCACTTGGGCTATCGATTTTGATACTGAGTTGTTCCGCCAGTATGTGCGCTCTTGCGGTACCCATGAATGGGTACATGAAAAGAAATTTATTACGGGAAGCTCGAGCGGAATGTGCAACGATGAATAAGATTATTCGCGATGAATTGGACCTAAGACGTGAAATCCCCGACGAAGGTAAAATTGATTTCTTATGTAGTCATGGCCAGGAAACCTCATCGATTATGCCTTAGTCATATGGTGTGTGATAAAGGACTTTCTTCGATATTCGCATGGGAGTAGACATATTCCATTCCATCGGCTTATGCCAGACCTTGTGGAAGCGGGAATGAGGGAAGTAGATTAAAGAAAAAAGAGATGCTGCCTAGGTTTGGGGCCTATCACAAAGTAAGCCCAGGGCCCGAGCTGGGAGCATCTATGGGCCTCTCGTATCCTCGGCTTCTGTTTCCAGTTTTCCCAGATCACTTAAATCGCAGCCAGAAGCACCATTGAGCATATCCCCATTAGAGAGGATGGATCGGTAGGAATGAGGGATGGTTAGGAGCGTGGGAATGACGGCTTGTGAGCATCTCTCGAGGCAGAGTCATATTTTCAAGGAGGCACGGCGGATGCCTTCCAAATACAGGAGGGAGATTCGGAGTGGATGGTGTGCCGATGGGGATGCATTTTCTTCTGCTTGAGGATGGGGATGACAATGAATTGTTTTAAGAAATTGTTCAGGTGGTGTTGGCAATTGGGTAGTAGACCTGCTGTATTATCTTTGACACCATTTTGATGATTTACCTTTCGTTGACTATGATGATTCTGACACTTTAGACCTTTTATTCGATTATGTTTGGCATTTCTTGGTGTTAATATAATGATTATCATGTTCATGTTGAATGGTTGCTTCCTTTATAACGATGCTCTGATTCGATATTTTGCATATTTGCTTCGTTTCTTCAATTCTAACCTATTTGAATAAATGATTTTGTATTCAGCTTATTGTCTTTCTTTTGTATAAAAGCGTAGTTGGTTTAATGAGTAAATGCTGGTATCACTAAAGTAGGTGAAGTATTATATTCCATATTTGCTATTTGAGGATCTTGCAAGGCTTGTATTTATCTCTGAGCGTATTTGAATTCATAACCGATGGGTAGTTCTAGTCTAAATCTTGCTAGGGACTAACAAGATCAGAATTAGAAGTGTGATGAATACGATTAGCGATGAATTATAATGACTTGAGCAATGTTTTTGATCACCTTGCCTGGCATGAGGATAGGTACTTTTAATTGCTTTTATCATTTAGATTTATCGCAGTCTTTCAGATTCTGGCCATAAGTGTACAAAAGATTTATCAGTGAAGAAAATATGAATCATGGAGGATGTGGGCAAACGATTGATGAAGTTTCAGGAACTCCAACAATACTAGAGAAGCACTGAAGTGAGCAGAAGTGTGTACCCCAAGACACCTTCAATGTACCGGCACACCTTATTCGAAAAAGTGGATTAAAGTGTACAGGTACACTAAAATGTGTACCTGACACTCGAGCAAAAATTGCGTAGCAAAAAGTGTACCCTAAGACACCATTAATGTGTACCGGTACACATGTATGAGAAGTGCGGGAATTGAACAGAAATGTGATCCTAACGTAGGGGCATACTTGTCAATCATCCTTGAACACGAGATGACATTGGAAAGGAGTATAAAAGCACAGAGAACAAGGAGAAGGCAGCTTTTGATCACTAGGGTTAGGTTTTGAGAGAAGAAGTGTTTTCCTCCATAGTCTTGAGTTGAAGTTTTATAGATCCAGATTGAAGACTTTAATTTTTGGTGATTTCGGATTCAAGCACATGTAATCTTTCAGCAGGAACATACATTTCGTTTTTAATCTCAGTATTTCATATTTTTCATACCTAGGTTTTGCAATTGAATTCTGATTTTCTCAAAGTGCTGTTTTTATGAATAAACTCTCTTCAATTATGATTGTCATTATAAGTTCCATGGAGTTCTAAATTTCTCTGCTGGGATTCCACGGTGGAAACTCACCCTGATCAAGGTAATTCCCTCAATACCTCTTTTGCACTTCAATGGATTGTGCGATGTTAATTGCTTGTGCAAACACTATTAAAAACCTTAGTCAAGATTCTCCTCTTGACAACGTGTGAACGAGCGATACTCGGTACACGTTGTGCTTGATTACAAATGCAAGCTAAGAGTTTGTATTAATTGGGAACAAGTGACTAACATCGTTCAATCATCTTTCTTTTCAAAAGAGCATTCAAGGATAAATATTCCATCGAAGACCATTTATCAATGGCTCCTAGATGAGTTTGTAAAAGAAGAGGTGGGAATTACATGATCAGAAGTGAGTGGAACCCTAAGGATCCCAGCAATCGCCTTTCTATTTTAAAAATATTCAAATCAATCAATCATTCAATCAAACAATACAACCCCATAATTCTCTTTGAAATTACACTTTTGTGAGAACCCGCTTCATCGATCAACAAAATTAGACCACTCCTCTGCGGAGATGACCTCGTGGATTCCCACAAGATTACAATGCTAACAACCAGAATTTTACGCCTTTGGGAATAGAATTCGGCATACGGATAAGAACGAAGCACAAATCAAGCAATGTAAATATTGAAAATGTTGAACACTTCCATGTATGGAGCTTGTACATATTTTGTAATTTGCTGCTACATGATATAGTACAAGTTAAGTGTTTAACATTATATGAATGAAAAGCTTAAAGGTTATAAGTTTGTGAAAATGATGACACCCTCGCTTGATAATCGGGTGTCAATAGCGCCAAGGTTAGTAGGTATCGTACTAGGTTTAGGCTTCCTAATGTTTTAAACCTTCTAGATAGTATATACAAGATAAATATGTATATGTTAAGCAATGTGTCGAATTCTCCCCGATGGATGTCCTTGTGTTTTGTATACATGGATCATCTTGAAGAAGTTGTTGAGAGTGTTAACCCACGGGAGCAAGAGTTACTACCAGCCTTCAAAAGTATCAAATTTCCACGAGCCCATGGAAGCCTTAATGAGAATATCAGAGGACACGGCTCGTATTGGAGATTGACCGCCTCCAGCTCTAATTGAAGCAATAAGAAGACATGGAGCAGAGGAATTCCATGGGTCAAGCATGGAAGAGTAAGAGAAAGACGAATTCTGGTTAGAAAATCTAGAAAGGGTATTAGAAGAGGTTAGATGCCCTCCCGATCAGAGAGCATCATGTGCAATCTCACTATTGCAGGGTGAGGCATATGATTGGTGGAAACTGGTGCTCAAAAGTCCAGGGATTCCAAATCCCATGACATGGGAATTCTGTGTCCAAGAGTTCATGGAAAAGTATGTTACAGACATGTATAGGGAGTCCAAGTGGAAACAATTCCGGAATATGAAGCAAAGGAACTTATCTGTGGCTGAGTATGAGAAAGAGTTCATCCATCTTAGTAAATATGCATCGGAAGCGATCATCACCGAGGCATTTCGATGTAGGCAATTTGAAGATGGACTACATGATTCCATCGAGAGGTACTTGGCACCTGTGACTTCTCTCTAACAGATGAACTTTTATCGTTGGTTCAAGCTGCAATGAAAGTGGAGAGACTAGAAACCAGCAGCAAAGAAAAGTCTCAAAAGAATAAGTTCTCAAAAGGAACCTCCTCCTCTTCTGGTAAAAGAGCTAGAGATGTTCAAGCCGAAGTCAAGACAGTGGTCCAACTACAAGAGGTAGAATGGATGTGGAGGCATGAGTATCTAGTGCGAGAGGTGCTTCCAAGCTTGACAACGAGAAATTCGGCGCACCTTACGCCATGCTGCACGGCATTCCGGGGTGTTTGGTGTTATCACAAGGAGGTGTTTCCGTGTGGAAGCCTTGGAGCATTTGATAGCATAGTGTCCCCGAGAGTTAGGAAATAATAGAAGCCAACAAGGAAGTGGCAGGAAGATCTCAGAAGACCACTCTTCGACTCGCGATCGAGGTAGGGGTCGTAGTGGTCTATCTCAGCATAGAGGACGAGGAGGCACAGTTTCAGAGACAGTGGATCTTCCTATGCCTATAGCACTAGCACGAGAATATTCTATGAAGGCTCGTGAGGATCAGGATGCTCTTGAGGTTATAGCTGGTATATTTTCTTTATATGATATTGAGATGTATGCATTGATTGATCCTGGATCTACTCATTCATATGTGTGCATGGAGCATGTATTTGACAAAGTACCAGTGATGGAGAAATTAAAGATATGACATGCATGTGACTAGTCCGCTGGGGCACAAATCTAGTGTGAATAACGATATTAAATTGCCCTATTGTTATATAAGCAAGAGAGTTTCTCGTTGATTTGATAACCTTACCATTCCGAAAGTTTGACTTGATTCTGGGAATGGAATGGTTGACTAAACATCGAGCCATGGTTGATTGTTGACAAAAGACAGTAATGTCGAGATGCTTTGATCAAGCTGAGATGATAATAAAGGGCATTAGATCCAGCGTAATGTCCAATGTGATCTCAGCCATGCAGGTGAGGAGATTTATAAGAAAAGGATATGAGGCATTCTTAGCCTTGATACTTGACCCTGAGAGGTCAGTTAATGAAAAGATTCCAGCAGTGCGGAATTTCGGGATGTATTCCCCGAAGAGTTACCAACATTCCCCTTGAGAGGGAGGTGGACTTATCCATAGAAATTGTGCCAGGAACAGCCCTTGTGTCGAGGGCTCCCTACCGTATGGCTCCAACATAACTGAAAGAGTTGAAGACTCAACTACATGAGCTATTGGATAAGGGTTTCATCCGGCCTAGTGTCTCACCTTGGGGTGCACTGGTTTTATTTGTTAAGAAGAAAGATGCAGGACCTCCTTCTGATGTGCATTGACTACCTAAAATAAACAAAGTGACGCTTAAGAACAAGTATCCATTACCAAGAATAGGAGGATTTATTTGACCGCCTGAAAGGAGCAAGTGTCTCCTCAAGATAGACTTATGACGAGATATTATCAACTCGGGTAAAAGAGGTCGATGTCCCGAAATAGCTTAACCCATTACGACCACTATGAATTTCTAGTAATGCTTTTCGCTTGGGTTGACCAATGCTCCGACTGCAATTATGGATTTGATGAATAGGTTTTCCACCCCTATTTGGATCAATTTTTGTATTTATTGATGACATTCGAGTAAGGATTTATAGGATCAAGGAACACCACTGGCGATAGTATCGCAAACTTCAGAGAGAATCCGCTATTTGCAAAGTTAAGTAAATGTGATTTCAAGAAGGGAAGGTCATTCCTAGTCATATTATCCGTCGGCTGTATTAGAGTTGACCCAAAGTGAAAATTGAAACAATCATGAATTGGAAGCCACCAAATGTTATCATGCGAAGTTTCGGGCTTAGCGGTGTTATTATCGTATATTTGTACAAGGATTTTCACCATAAAGATCCTCAATTACAAGATACCTTAAAGGGTGAAGTTTGGAGGGATGATAAGTGCCAATCCACTTTGAAAGGTTAAAGAAATACCGTCGGGGCAAGACTAGCGGTTGATTCAACTTACTGTAGGGAGTACTATGCATTACTGATGCTTCGAGGATAGGCTCGATGCGATAATGCAGTGATGGGAAAGCAGGGCTTATGCTTCCCGTACGCTTGAAACCGCATGAGCAAAACTATCTCACACATGATTTGGAGTTAGCAGCTGTAGTGTTCGCTTTGAAAATTTGGCGATACTATTTATATAGAGAAAAATGTAGAATTTTCACTAATCATAAGAGTCTGAAATATTTTCTATTTCAAAAAGATTTGAACTTAAGGCGACGTCGGTGGTTAGAATTGTTTAAGGATTATAACTACATAATTGACTACCACCCGGGAAAAGCAAATGTAGTGGCGAATGCCTTGAGTAGGAAAATGATTTCGCTTGTCTTGGAAAGATTAGACTGAGATTTACTATGATGAAGCCTATTGCCCACTGAGAGTTATACAGATTTTGAAGCAAATGATAGTAAATGCTCAGAAAAATGATACCAAGTTACAAGAGATAGTCTGGCTTAGTCAAGACGTAGACATGACCGACAGTGCTATAGATGAAAGTGGAGGTTTGTCAGACAAGAGTAGATTATTATAAAAATTTAATGATATGGATTTGAGAAACAAGATATTATATGAAAGTTATAATATTGTTTTCACCATCACCCTGGAGGTAAGAAAATGTACCAGGATATGAAACAGTACTATTGGTGGCGAGGGATAAAAAATGACATTTTTGAGTACGTATCTATGTCCGATGTCAGCAAACGCCGAACACCAAGTACCATCCGCTTATTGAATCCCTTCCAATTCCCAACGGAAGGGATAACATTACTATGGATTTCAGACGTTTTCCTCACCCAAAGGAAACATGATGCGTTTGGTAATTGTGATAGATCGAATGTCCGCCACTTCCTACTGCAATCCGACTCGATTTACCCATTGATCAAAGCCAATGGAACTTTATGTGAGTGAAATTGTTAGATTTCATAATTCTTTATCGACAGTGTTCCCACCCACGATCCACGCATTTACGTCAAGGTTCCGGGAAGGAATTACAAATAAATTTTTGGTACGAGATCGACTTTAGCACTACTTTCCATCCACAAACGGATGGGCCGGTCGGAAGAGTAATCACGGTGTTGGAAGATATGCTTGAGTGTGTATTAGATTTTCGGAAGTTGGGATAGGTACATTCCACTCATAGGTACCTATAACAACGAGTTATCGATCCGATATTGGTATGGCCTTGTATGAAGCTTTTGTATGGAAGAAGATGTAGAACTCCTATGTGCCCAGACCAGATTGCATGAGCATAAGATTATTGGTCTTTGATTTAGTAAAGACATAGAAGAAAAGTTCGGATTATTCAACGAGAGGTTAAAGGCGCAGTGATAGACAAAGGTCTTATCTTTAATTTGAAGAAAGGATATAGAGTGTGAGTCGGGCAAAGTGTTTTTTAAAAGTATCTCCATGGAAAAGATGCTCCATTTGGAAGAAAAGGAAAATTGGAGTCAAGATTCATTGTGGCCGCTTCTGATTTTTAGAAAGAGTTGGACGATGGCGTAATAGTTTGGCACTCCCTCTGGGTTAGCCAAATTACATGATGTATTCCACGTGTCTATGCTTAGGAGATACCGCTCTGATGAGTCGCACATACTACCAATGCAGGATGTGCAAGTACAAGCAGATTTGTCATATGATGAAGAGCCGAAAGCTATTCTGGCTCGAGAGGTGAAACAGTTGCGGAATAAGCAAGTATCGTTAGTGAAAGTGCTCTAGCAACACCATGGCAGGGAAGAAGCTACTTGGGAGCCAGAAGCAACTATGAAAGCTCAGTATCCGCAACTCTTCACTACAGGTAAAATTTCGAGGATGAAATTTCTTTAAGTGGGGGAGAATTGTAACACCCCAAATTACACCCTAGTCGTTTTTTTTAAACATAATTAGGGTATATTATAATTACATTTTGAAATTTTTCGTAATTATTATTTTGCTAAGCAAGAAAAATTGAAACAGGAATTTGTAAAAAGAGATCTGAGGAGTAAATTTGTAAGTTGTCAAAATGGGACACAAAAGACATAATATAAGAAGATGATGGGTTATTATATAAATGACATAATTTGATTTGAAAATATAGAAGAGTTGGAGGACCAACTTGCAATAAAAGAAAAATTAAAAAAAATCAAATGGATAAGACCAAGTTGGTCTCCCATTTTGAGGGGGTAGGTTAAGAGGGAGGGGAAGAGAGAAAAGAAGAGAGGAAGAAGAGAAAGAAGAAGGAAGAGAAGAGCAAAAGGTATGGATTTTGTATGGATTTTTATGGATTAGTTTGGATACTTGTATAGATTTCTATGGATTTGTATGAAAAAAATAAAACCATAAACCCATTTTTGATGAATTGGGTCTAAAAGAACCCTACTTGGTATATTGGTTGTGTTTTGGACTTGGGTTGGTTGATTGTAATCCTCAATTGAGGAATATTTGTATTAAGGAAATATTGGGGTTTTAGGGGAGATGCTGTCAAAATTTCTCAAAAACCCATGTTTTTGTTTTGACCATCACTCATCCGAATTGAGTTATTCAAATTTTTGGATAAACTAGACTTATAGGAGAACATATCTTCTTGAAATGGTATATCCAAATTCCGAACCTTCAGGCTCAGAAATTCATCCAAAGTGGAGCAGCACGCTATGGTGTGCAGCAGCCCGGGTGGGACACAATTGTCATTTTTCTGATTGTTGGCCTCCAACTTCGAATGGCCATAACTTCTTCGTCTGAACTCCGTTTCGGGTGTTCTTGGACTCTATGGAAATCCCTTTGAGTCTAGAATTCATCCATATATATATATATATCTTGATGACGTTGAAATTCCTATTAGGTCCAGAAATCACGAAAAAATAGTATTAGGCCTGTGGGGTTTTTCTGGGTCCTGAGCCAGGAAGCCTCTAGCCCGGACGGTCATAATTTCTTCGTCCGACTCCGTTTCAGATGTTCTTAGACTCTATAGAAATCCCTTTGAGTCTAGAATCCATCCATATTTAGCTTGATGAAATTAGAACTCATATTAGGTCCCGAAATCATGAAAAATAGTAGGCCTTACTGGTAACCATAGTAATTCATATTATGAACTCATAAATAGCTCATAAGCATACATGGTCACCATACTTATTCATGCATATAATGAGATATGAAAAATGCAAAGATATGAATAAATGATTGTAATTATCGCATATAATTACCGGATGACGATAATTATTCGAGAATATGAGATATGTATTGAACATAAAATACACATGGATTGTCTACTTAGAACCTGGTAGAGGGATAGATGGGCATGCCTATTAGGGAAAAACAAGTCTACAACATATTGATCAGTTGGCCCCGTTTGGGTCATTACATCGACTTCGGGCCCTTATAGACCATTGTTTCGTACAATGAGTACAGGGCCTTCGGGCCCTTATAGTTTCCTCTATCCACTTCTAAGGTTTATGCAGGCATGAAACATAAAACATATGACTTGAATATGACATATGAAATGATATGAGATGATAAGATAAGCATAGCACCGCTATGCGATGACATACTGTGGCAAGAACAAGAAGCAAAGTGTAAAAATGATATGAAATGTATATGAATGTTGATAAGAAATCAAACATGATATGATAAGCAAATATGTGATATGTATAACCATGTTTAAATGATAGGATAAGTTAGATGTATATGCATGTGTATAGAAGTGTGATGACCGTGTTATTAATTAGGTCACGGGTTTATTCCCACTAAGTGTAAGGTTGCATGGGTTTTCATCAGGTGTGGGTATGGACGAGAGGCAGAGGACGGGACAATCCACATCGGTCTCAAGGTCCAAGCACATCATTGGTGCTCATGAAGACTTTTTGGTCTATTTTGTATATGTAATATCCTTTTTGTTGTTTGTAAACAAATGAAGCAATGTAAATGTTGTAAATGTTGAACACTTCCATGTATGGAGCTTGTATATATTTTGTAATCTGCTGCTACAGGATATAATACAAGTTAAGTGTTTAACATTATATGAATGAACAAGCTTAAAGGTTATCAGTTTAAAAAAAATAAAAAAAATGATGACACCTTCGCTTGACACCGGGTGCTGGGTTGGGGGCGTCACAAGATGGTCGACCCTAGTGTCATTCCTTAAAGTTTTTCTTACAACTTAATTCAATCAGTTGCTAATCTTCTACTACAAAGTGATATATAGATTTTCCCCAGACCTTGCTGTTAGTTTCATTGTTAGTTAACAATCAATCACAATCATTTATTTTACTTAAATAGTAAAATTCTCGAGTAGCCGGGGTACTTAATCCCCACTTAAGCCATCTCTTCCTTGTGGGTTTGATATCTAAGGTTTTTAATTTAAAATCCACTGTATTACTTGTGACCTGTACACTTGCGGGTTTTGGTTGATTTTTACAAAACTTTTATATAACACAAAAACAACTTAACAACTTCCTCTAGAGCAGATGTGTAGCAAACCACGAGTGTTCTAAGTGCAGCACCTCTAATGGTGATCCACATGAAGAAGGTTGAAGAAGACCTCCAAGGGATGGCTTAAATCAAAGCTTGGTTCTAGCCAAAGCTTTAATTCATAGAAGGAGACGTTTGAGAGAGAGATCACTAGAGAGAAACGTTTTCTCTCTTATTTGCAGGATGGTCTAATGAGTGTGGCAGCTACACCCTTAGGGCACACATATAAGGGATTAAACTCATGTGTGTCCTCTCATTCCATGTCCAAGGACATAAGGATTTCGAGAGTGTAATCCCCTGCATCATGGGAATGAACCCTCTCTTGGACTGATCTGTGCTAAACCTCTTTAGCATATTTTCTATGTATGTAGGCTATGAAAGACCAAGAAACCTTTTAGATCTATCTCTATAGATCTTAATCCCTAAGACATAGGTTACTTCTCCAAGGTCTTTCTTGGAGAAATTCTTGGATTCTTACAGATTGTAAAACTGAGACGTCGTTTCCTAAGTAGTATGTCATCTACATACAACATAAGGAACACAACAACACTCCCATTAACCTTCTTATACACCTGAGGCCTCACATCACGATTTTGCGAAACCAAACTCTTTGATTGTCTCATCAAATCGAATGTTCAACTCCTTGCTTGATCATAAATGGATTTTGAAGCACGTACTTCTTGCCATCTTTAGATGTAAAGCCTTTCGGTTGTGTCATATACACATCATCAGATAAGTTTCCATTAAGGAAAATTGTCTTCACATCCATTTGCCATATCTCATAATCGTATTGAGCAGTAATGGCTAAAAGTATTCTTATGGGTTTAAGCATAGCTATAGGACTAAAATTCTCGTCATAGTCAACTCTTTGTCTTTGACGATAGCCTTTAGCCATAAGCCTAGCTTTGTAGGTAACAACCTAACCTTCCATTTATGTCTTCTTCTTGAAGACCCACTTGCATCCTATGGGTTTTATTCCTTCGGGTGGGTCGACCAATGTCTATACATGGTTTTCATCAAGGATCAAAATATTGGTAAACACGGATATATCAGTAATTGGATTTTACAGATATATCGGTAAAATATCAACGGATATTTTTACAAAAATATTGGTTCGTTTAAAATTATATATTAAAATTTTAAAAATTAAAAATACTTTCAATAAAAATATTGGTTTAATTGGATATTGTTTAATAATTATTAAATTAAATATGTAATTTAATATTATTCTTAAATTAATGTGTTTTATTTAATTCCTCCATTTACATTATTTATATGGATAATAGAAATGATTCATATCTTAATTTAGGTAGATTAAAATCAGATTTAGTAACTACTAAATTAAATATGTTATATTTAATATATTATTAAGATATTATAACATTAAAGAGATATTATTTATTTGTTTATGTTATTATTACAAATATTAGGTAGATAATGAGAAGATTCAAAATATTGTATATCATAATATTAAAATTTTAAATGAGATATTATTTTATTTCTTTTCCTTATCAAATTAATTTTTGATTTAAAAATATTGTAAATTTATTGATTTTAAATTTTAAATTTTTTGAAAAGTGTGAAAGGATTTGTAAAATAAAATTAAGTGATAATGTTAAAAAAATAATGTAAAATAGTAAAAATATTCATAAATAATAAGAGAGTATAAAGAATGTTTGCACCTTAAATAATAAAAGCAGTTGGTAGCTTGGTGGATGAAGGGTGCAACATCTCCAGCTTATGAGCGGGTTCGAACCCCACAATTTATGTGGATTAACTCATTTTGCAAATATAAAACAAGGGGAACAAGTGGTGGCAGAAATATCGGCCTAAAATCGGATAAATTGCTGAAATATCGGCAAAAGTCCGATAAATCATAGAAATATTGACGAAATCAGTGAAGAATGACAGATAATTCCTCCAATCGGCTATTGGTGGAGGATATCCTATTGACCTCCATCGATAACCAAAATATCGACAATATTAAGGCCAATATTAATGATATTATGTTCCTTGGTTTTCATACATGGAATCCATTTCTATTTCATGGCTATAAGCCACTTGTCAGTTTTTGAACTGTTTAGATATTCTTCATAGGTTGACACACCCCCACCCGCTACTAGCGGCAGGTGTCTGGAGCCAGCTCCGAAATCTGACTTTTTTACCTCTAACGACTAGAAATTCTGTGAAGCGAAATTGTATTGCTAATAAACCTCGTATAAATTTTTTTTCTAACTTGTGATTTTGTAAAATCTTAGCAGCGGTAAAACCTCGGCAGCATGGTGCATATAGGATAGAATTAAATCCGTATACGCAACTTACATTTTCCAAATATGGCAGCTTGACCCAATATCCTTTCAAAACCTCGAGTACAATCACATGTCACCCAACTACACTATATATATATGCTCACATATATAATTAAAAGTGATTCCTTACAATATTAGTAATTACAGCCTTTGATACAAAAATCGGAGAATCTGTCTGCATCTATTAAAGTCACTGTACTTGGAAAATAGTTTTAAAACGAAAATAATAGGCTAAAGGCTCAGTGAGTGTATGCTTTATAAAATGTTTTCTTTTTCGGAAAACATCTCAAAACTGTAAAACTCTCTTTTACAAGATATTTTCCAGAAGCCTTGCTTGCTTACTTTGCTTTGCTTTGCTTTAAAAGTTTCTAAAACTTTTCATGCTTGCTTGCTTGCTTTGCTTTGTTTTTCTTTAAAAGTTTATAAAAACTTTTCATAAACCTCTTGCTTTAAAAGTTTCTAAAACTTTTCTCAAATCTCTTGCTTTAAAAATTTATAAAACTTTTTTATAAATACGGGAGCCTAGGCTTAACCGCATGCTTTAAAAAAATCAAAATGGGGGCCTGGGCTCAACCGTTTGCTTTAAAATAACCACGGGAGCCTGGGCTCAACCACTCGTTTTTTAAATAAAAATGGGAGCCTGGGCTCAACCGTTTTCTTTAAAACAAACACGGGAGCCTGGGCTCAACCATGCACCAGTGGTTGATTTTTCAAAACTGTATAAACATGCTTATAAATCATGAACCACTGGAGGCCTTTCCTGCTCGCTATACCCTAGTGAACACGGGAGCACAGGCATCGATCGTCTTAGGTGGCTGGCTGGGTCGGCTCACCTAGGTAGAAGGGCACAGGCACACTTCCTCCACGCTTTTCCGAGTAAATATGGTGGAGGTCGACCGGGTCACCATCACCATAATTTAGTTAGCAGCGTTAACCTGTATACTCCGATCACGTGCCACGATCTCCTTTAAATGCCATGATGCATGACCTAGGATTTCTGAGCCGGGCCGTCTAAAATGCATGAATGATCCTAACTTTCGCATCGTGCGTCACGGAATACCTAACGGGTATGCTTGCTTAAGACTAGGGATTTTAGTTAGGCCTGTTTTCGCAAATATTCTTTTTGCTTGCTTGCTTGCTTGCTTGATACATGGTTTAATAATTCAAAACCATTGTTTGCTTTGAATATAGTTTGATAATTCAAAACCATTGCTTGCTTGCTAAACTCATTGCTTGCTTTTTTTAAAAGTATGGTTGAATAAATCAAAACCATTACTTATTTGCTTTTCACATATGGTGTAAAATCAAAACCATTTACTTGCTTGCTAAACTCATTGTTTGCTTTTCAAATATGGTTTACAATCAAACCATTAAATACCAAGCAAACAATTTATAATATAATACACTAGTATTTGAAAATAGGTTTAGAACACTCCATCCTTTTGCTACTAAACTTGAGCACAACTCCACCACTTCTTTATGCTTTAGCCTGGCCATTAATTAAAAGACACAAGGAACACATTAATCGCCTACGTATAGCGTAAACTTAACGTACTTCATAGCACTTAGTCACACTCAAAGAATACAAGTGGCGAGGTACGCTACTTTTTTCATTGAGTTCCAAATATTTGAACCTATCTTAATCATTTAGTAAGGTTCCTATACAATCGGTGTGTGAATTTAAGCTTAACTATGCAAAAACATACAAATCAAGCATTTTGGGCACGTTGGTACCGGTGAAACACTGCTCTGCACCAGTACCGGGTCGCATCGCGGTAAGGTGGCATCGTACTTTGTATCTGCATTCCACCGATTACTCGTTGGGTGGTACCGGTACCGCCTCGAAATTTTTGCCTAGAATTGCTTCTTTTACCCTCTTTTGGTACCATTTCTCTTCATACAACTTCTATAATCCATAATACTTCAAAAAACACATGGAATCTAACTCCAAACAACTCCATAACACTTGAATTGGTGATTTGGAACTTCATAAAACCAAACCTTAGGTGAAAATCCTAATAATTCAACCCAAGGTCCACCAATTCTTATAAAAACTATATAACTATGATGATTCCATGCTTATTTTACACCAACTAGGGTTTTTCCCCATAAAACTTCAAGAATTCTAGGGTTTGGGTGATCTCTTCCACAAAACCCTAGAACAAGGAGCAACTAATCTCCATACCAAAACCCTAGACATCCAAAAACCCATGATTCCAAAATGAAAACATACCTTGGTTTGGTCTTCTCCTACTTCTTCTTCCTCCTCTTCCTCTTCCTCTCTCACCAAAACGTGAAGCCCTAGCCAAAATAAATGAGACCAAATGAATTTTGTTTGTCTCATGGCCTATTTATAGTCCTAACTTTCCTTTAATTGCAAAGAGGTCCTCCATCTCTCCCCAATTAGCAAATCAACTTATGTTATTTATGTCACGACCCAACTCTGGGGGATCATGACCGGCGCTAGGGAATGGGAAGGCATAAAGCCACCGAAACCCGTAGAGTGCTCATCCGGGGCCACTTATACCAACTATCATGCGAACACCACAATATGTCAACATACCTATATAATATGCCCGATGCCAAACATCAATAGGGAGAGATGCAACTTCGATCCCACATACAACCGTCATCATACACAAAATAAACGTAATTATCTCGAATTACAAATATACGAATATTCCAAGTAATCGCGTGTCACCTGGGATTAAATAGACAAAGATTAATAATATTATGTATAGACATGTAAATCGCCGTGAAGGAAGTGGACCGCGTTATCAAAGATCTGAGAAGCGGAGGACCGACAGCATTCGAAAATAAATTGAGACTGCGCCCCGAGAGTGAGCATCACATAATTCATACCATATCCACAACCAAAATGTTATACATACTTATAAGAATTCATAATATAAACATGGTAATGAAAATCATATTAATAATGAAATTCACATAATCATGTATACGACACAAAGATAGTCTATGTCATAACATTTAAATATCACATCAATCGAGACACTAGTAGGACCCTATACTCCAATAATACTATAAGCCCGCCGCTCTCTTTCAAATCCAATGAGACTGGAGCCCCGAGAGAATGCTCGGATCAGTGGTCCTTAACTCCAACACGAGGGACACTTCTTAATCCAATAACCTATAGATGGCGCCCCTCCGAGAGAATGCTCGATCAGGTCCTTACCTCCAAGAACTAACATATCATATCCATAAACGCGCCCAGATAACGCCTCATCCAGTATCTCGCCTCCCGTGATCCCCGAGAGAAACGCTTCAACCGTGAACCTATGTCCATAATCATAAACCTGTAACATAATCTGATTAATACCGGTGCGCACGCGGTCCTGATGTAACCCATCAGGTGGTATGTCCTGCTATAGTTCCCATTACAATTTTTGCAAATACAATACACAGCAATATCACATCCAACAATACACGCTCACCCATCCTTATAAACAATTCTTCAAGGCGTGACAGTATATATTTCATAACAAACTAAATAATTTAATTACCATAGTAAATACAATTTCAATAGTAATAATCATGACGTTGATGATGGAGTGTAGCTTAATGCTGGTGAAATGTTGCTACCGTGATGCGATGATGTAAGTTATAAATCATACGACATCAACTCATCAATGTATCGGGATCTCGGGACCGCTTTCATACCAAATAGTCTCCGTGGAGTCAGTTTGACAATCTAGAATGGAAAAGACATAATTAATAATAAGGATAAGATTTACACTCTAGACTCACCGCAGGCCAAACTCACGACTAAACCAACTCAAACCTAACTTATATTCTACCAAAATTCTAAGCACCTCCCCAAAAACCCGGGACTTAACTCCCGTGAAACGGGTCCGTAACCTCGGAGCAGTACAATTTCAATATCCACATCATCGTCAGTCGGCCATTAACGTATATAAAACTATACGCCGACCCAATCCAACACAAAAGCCTAATTCAATGGAGCACACAATTGATAAAATTATACTTCGATAAATATATTCATAAGTATTAATAACTCCAGATATAAATAAAAATACGTTTAATCAAAAAAAATCAACGCGGTTCGAATTATACAGGATAAAATTAAACACAACATCGAACCGGCGTATATATATTTTAAGTTACATCTTTTCAAAACACGAACATGAGCACAAACACAAATGTGGGCGGCATTTTCTTACTACTAAAATAACATTTACGAACACCAGCATTAACATCGAACAATTATACACCAGGTTTCTTACACGCTTTAGGCTATAGAATCTTTACTGAAGTCTCGATTTCGAAATCGACATAATCGCTTCGAACCACGAATCCGGATCTGACGCTCTGTCCCGCACGCTTCCCGAGTCCACGACTGCGGGCTTTAAAAAATTGAGGTGGTCGGAAATTTGATTTTTGAGGACACCTACGCGAAGCCCAAGGCTCAAGGGACCCAAAAATGAAATTGTTTTCTTCAGAGGACCACCGGAGCGTGCTTCCAATCGGGCCCCGACAGCCTCCAACTCCACAGAAGCCCGGCTCGGCTCGTCACCTGTAACGATCATGGGAATGGCGTTTCAAGGTCGATCTTAGGTTTTAAGGGTTAAGTATTCCATTCGCCTTGGTTTGGGCCGAGGTGGCCGAAAAATGCGAAACAGAGCGCGAGAGAGAAAGGGGGAAGTAACTGGTCTGCGATTATCCCGGCACTGTGGGCGCTTTCTCCGATGAATCCAAGGGTGGTTTGGTTGCCGCCTGGGTGTCCAGCGAAGTCTTTTCGAGTAACGCGAGCTTGGAAGTGGCTTTCCGAATGGCCTGGACAAAGCAGGCGGTGGCAATAGGAGAGAAACTATGGCGTTGATTCGGCGAACGGGCAGCCTGAAGAAAAACCAAAAAGCGCACAAGGGTGGCTCTGATGGGCTACCTTCCTATGCCTGACGGCCCGATCGGTGGCCTAAGCTTACCGAACGACGCGGTGGGCATGCGCGGAGAGGGAGAGAGGAGGCGGCTTATTATAGTTTTCATTTCTTCACTCATCATCTAATTTAGCCCTTTCTCATCTACTTAATTTAAAGTATATCAGTAATTCTTAAACTTTACTAAGGAAAAATTAGTATCTAAATAAATAATAACTTTAAATTAACCTTTGATAAATCAAAATAAATATTAAAACAAGTATGTAAATAATTTAAATGGCCAAAATAATTATTATGAATTCAAAATAATTTTTATGAAAAATTAAATATACATAATTAAATAGAATTCGATAAATAACCGAATTAAAACTCAATAAATAAAATTAATTGCTCAATTTAAGGGTATTATATCTTCCCCTTAAGAAAATTCGTCTCTCAAATTTAGGAATAAGAAATATACCTTATCATCGAAACAAGTACGGGTATGAGCCGTGACTTTTGCTCTGATTCGGGCGCACTCTTCAACAATGATTCTCGCCTTATGACCTGACCATCTAATGACTTTCGATCGGAGTTGGCGAACCCGAAAGTATCCATAATAGCTTACTGTGTCGCTCCTCATACGAGCAAATCCTCACCGATTCTACTTCAACTGTAGCACATGCGAAGGATCTGGCACATACTTCCTCAGCATAGATATATGAAAGACCGGATGAACATTAGCGAAATTAGGTGGGCAACCCAAATTTCTGCAGTTACATCCCCAACTCTATCCATTAATAATCTCAATGGTCCCACGTAGCGAGGTGCTAACTTCCCCTTCTTACCAAATCTCATCACGCCTCGCATCGGGGAAACCTTCAGAAATACATACTCACCTACACCAAACTCCACATGTTTCCTCTTGGGGTCTGCATAGCTCTTCTGTCTACTGAAAGCGGTCCTCAACCGATCTCGAATGATAGGAATCTTTTCAGAAGTGATTTGGACCAATTCAGGACCTGCTAACTTCCTTTCACCAACTTCTTCCCAGCAAACTGGCGATCTACACTTCCTGCCATACAACGCCTCGTAAGGTGCCATACCGATACTAGCATGATAACTGTTGTTGTACGCGAACTCCACCAAAGGTAAATGCCAATCCCATTGGCATCCAAAATCCATCACACACATCCTCAGCATGTCCTCCAACGTCTGAATAGTCCCCGCATCGCCCATCCGTCTCGAGGGTGAAAAAGCCGTGCTAAAGTCCAATCGAGTACCAAGCTCCCCATGAAGCTCCACAAAACCTAGAAGTGAATCGGGCCCTCTCGTCATACAATCGAAACTGCATCCCATGAAGACTAACAATCCTCTCAATATACACCCTAGCATACCCCTGGCCGCGAAAAGTTGTCTTCACAGTAAGAAGTGTGCCGACTTAGTCATTCGAGATCGACTATCACCCAAAGCGGTGGAACTACACCCCGCCGGGTTCGAGGTAACCTACCACAAAGTCCATGGTAATATTCTCCCATTTCCACTAACAAGAGTATCAGAACAACCCAGATTGCTTTCGCCGATGCTCAAGTTTGACTCACTGCAAGTCAAACACTCGATACAAACTCCGCTACATCCTTCTTCATACCACTCCACCAATAGTTACCCTTAAGATCATGATACATCTTAGTGGAACCGGATGAATACCGTAAGTCGGGCGATGAGCCTCCTTCCATAATCTCTTTCTAAGTCCATCAACATCTAGACGACAACCTAGTACCCAATCTCAACGTGTCATCATCCCTCAATCTACAAAATACCGCCTCGACTTCGCCGGAACCTCATCCATAATCTTCATCAACCTGTGGGTCTCTCGTGACCGGAAGTCGTTTTAATTTTGTCCATCGAACCGACGGACTCCCGAAATGTGCTAAAAGTGCTCCAGTTCAACACCCTAGTCAGAACCCCGATCATACACTTCATACAACTCCTTAGTCAATTGTCGCTTCTCTGCACTAATGTGGGCGAGACTGCCTGATGATTTCCTACTCAAAGCATCTGCCACCACATTAGCCTTGCCTGGGTGATATTGAATCGTACAATCATAGTCCTTAAGCAACTCCAGCCATCTTCTCTGGCTCCAAATTTAGCCCCTCTCGTCGAAAAATATATTTTAAACTCTTGCGGATCCATGAAAATCTCACACCGCCTCACCATACGTAATGTTCCGTATCTTCAATGCAAAGATCACAACCTGCCATCTCCAAGTCATGAGGGTAATTCTCGCTTCGTGCCTCAACCGCTCTAGAAGCATAAGCAATCACCTTACCGTGCCGCATCAATACACACCCCATCCACTGAAGCTCAACAGACCGTGAGCAACCTCCGTACTGTATGTACGCCAGCCCACCGGGAGCGTAGGTCAAACAATCCTTCACTTCGAAAATAGCCACAAATCTCCGTCCACTCGAAACCTCACTTTCCGGGTTAACCAGGTCAAGGGTGCAGCCGATCCTCGAAAAATGCCGCATCGAACGGCGATAATATCCGCTAAGCCCAGAAACTGAACCTCGCCACCGCGCGGGTTGGTCTCGCCAATCCATCGCTCTATCTTCTGGGATCCACTCAATACCTTCCTCGATACTACATGTCCCAAGAAAGTTAAGACTATCCAAACAAAATTCACACTGGAGAATTTGGCATATAACCGCCGCTCCCTCAAAATCTCGCAATACTATCCTTAACGCTCTTACATGCTCCTCCTCACCCGGAGAATATACTAAGATATCATCAATGAACACAATCACAAAGCGATCCAGGAAGGGTTTGAACACCCTGTTCATCAAATCCATAAAGGCTGCCGGCGCATTAGTGAGTCCAAAAGACATCACTAGGAACTCATAATGGTCGTACCTCGTCCTGAATGTTGTCTTCGGAACATCCCTACGCTCTTATTCTCACCGATGATATCCCGACCGCAAATCAATCTTAGAAAACATGATGCACCCCAAGCTGATCAAACAAGTCATCTATTCGGGAGCGGATATTTATTGCGTAATGGTCACCTTTGTTCACCGTTCGTAATCTATACATAGCCTAGGAACCATCTTTCTTCTTACAGTCACATGTGAGCAATCCCAAAGTGGTGAAGTACTTAGGGCCTGACAAAACCTTGTCTAACAACTCAGAATCATCTCTTTCAAATTAACTCCTGCAGTGCCATCCTATAAGGTGGCAAGGAGATAGGAGCCGTGTCTTGCATAAATATCGATGCAAAATTCTATCTCCCGTCAGTGGCAACCCTGCAACCTCCGGGGAAACATCAGGAATTCACAACAGGACATCATCAACCTTACCTCTATCCACCGCAAGCAGTCTCTCACAAGAGCCGATAACCCCGCACCCCGGCGAGCATCCGCCTAGTCGTAATGGCCGAAATTAAATTAGAAGGGGCCTGCATCCGCTCACCACGAAACCCAACTCAATCCCCTGAACTGAAAATCACTTGTTCTCTCTAGCAATCCAGATGCATAGTGCCTAGCCAACCAATCCATACCCAAAATAACCTCTCTAACCACTACATTCAACAAAATAAGATCCGCCGTAAGGTCTCCGCCACTACGTAAATCGGACACGCATGGAAAGTGCAACATCCGCCTCTAAGGCATCACTCGAGGGGTTAGGATCGATAACGGGTCTTAAGTCCGGGCCGGGCCGAACACCAAGCCTCAATGCAAAGCTAGAGACACAAAGGAGTGTGTGGCACCCCGATCTAATAACACCCTAACCAAAGATAATGCACGGGACAGACTGATGTCAAAGATTTGACGCCCCGAAGGTCCCGAGGAGGAGTGTAAAAACTCCGGCCCGACCACGCCCGCACCCGGCAGGAGCTCGAACCCGACCCGCCCCTACCACCAAATCTCGGCTCCCTGAGCACTTCATATCCACGGCCCTCGCCGCCACTATATCGCGCGACCGCCTTCGAGAAGAACTAGGCGCCAGCCCAACGAATCATGGCGACACTAGCCGCAGAACCCTGAGGAAAAGGCTGCTGGCTGGGAAATCTAGGACATGATTTGGCCATATGGCCCAACTCTCCACACCTAAAACAAGCTCCACTAGCCGCCATACAAGGGCCCTGATGCATCCGCCCACACCAGGCAATACACCGTGCCGTAACCAGCCGCTGCACTCGAGCCCGAACTCGTCCCTTGAACTATAGCTCCCACTGGGCCTAAACCCCTATCCAACCGAAGCCTCTATAACCCTTCCGGGCCAAGTGCCTACCCTTCTTGTGACCCTCGTCTAAAACCGTCATTTACCGGCCCTCGTACTCAATCGAAGTACTCGGTATCACTACAACAAGGCTGCGTGCAAGTGTACCAGTTTGCCCTGCGCGGGTCTTCTTCTTAGCACCATCCACTAAGATACCATGAAGGCGAAGGTCAGTCTCCATCTGTCTCGCTAAATCAGTGACCTCCAAGAAGCTACACTTTCTCGACTATACCAAAGATATGAAAAGTGGTCCAAGTCCGGTGATATACTTATTTGGCCTTTCGAGCCCGCCAGAATTCAGTTCCGAGCAAATTTACTAAGATACACGAACCCGCTGTACTCCACTACAGATATATCATCTCTTCACCGCTTCAAATCGGCTCTACTGCCTTCACGGGCAAAAGAAATGTAGTTATCTTCACCCGCCTCGAATCCCGAGCCCATGTCATACCCTCAAGAAACGGCTTGATGTAACTTCAGACCATCGCAATGCTAAGCCCTTGAGGAGAAACCCGCCATCTCAATAGTCCGGCTCATCGATGCTCTCATCAAATGCTCTCTTCTCCACTCGGCCCGTAAAACTTATCATCACCAGATAATTCCCATCAAATACAACCTCATTAAGCCCTGTAATGGAACAAGGAATGTGATTCGGGTCAAACTCGGTCCACCCGGCCGAACTATTAGCAAACACAGTCGATGCTCTCTTATAAGTTGCCGGAGAGCCGCTCGCACCCCCATTCATACCGCCAAAAATGCCTCCATAGCGGGTCGACACAGCATCCACGCGGCTCAAACTGCGCCCCCAGGCATATTAACCCGTGGCTCGGCCCGTGGCTCATCACCGGTACTGCCTAGCCGCTGCACGGGCTCACCCCGCCTCCCTTCGCCCTCTCCCCGTGAACCGGTGGACGGCCGGCGGACACCATCTCGGGCCTCCCGGACTCATCATAGAATCCGGCACTTTCTGCACCGCCGCCACGCTGCATCGGCAGCCGCCACAGATAACCCTCGATCTCCGCCTCATACGGAAAGTAAACACAAGACTATCGATAACAATGCACACCCTAACGGATCTAAGCAGAACTAGAAGCAATGGTGACAGATGCGACCTAACTGATCCTTAATTCCGCAAGATCGAAACTTAGACTCTAGGCCATAGGAAATGAACCTATAGCTCTGATACCAACTTTGTTACGACCCAACTCTGGGGGATCATGACCGGCGCTAGGGAATGGGAAGGCATAAAGCCACCGAAACCCGTAGCAAGCCTAATCAGCCATTCTATACCAACTAATATGCGATCACCCGGCTGGGAATATGTCAACATACCTATAAAATATGCTCGATGCCAAACATCAATAGGGAGAGATGAAATCTCGATCCCACATACACCGGGCCATCATACACAAAATAAACAATTATTCAATTACAAAATATACTAATATTCGGCACCATAAAAGTCACCTAGATTAAATAGGACAAAAAGATTACACAATATTATAATAGCATGTAACCGCCGTGGAAGGAAGGGAATTCAAGTGTTATCAAAGATCTCGAGAAGGAGGATCGACAAAGATTCGAAAATAAATTGAGACTGCCGGGCCTCGAGTGAGTTAATATCACATAATTCATACCATATCCACAACCAAAATGTTATACATACTTATAGTAATTCATAATATAAACATGGTAATGAAAATCATATTAATAAGGAAATTCACATAATCATGTATACGCACACAGCATAGTTCATGTCATAACACAAACATCACATCAATCGAGACACTAGCAGGACCCTATACTCCAATACTATAAGCCCTACGGCTCTCTTTCAAATCCAATGAGACTGGCGCCCCGAGAGAATGCTCGACCAGGGTCCTTAACTCCAGTCGACACTTAATCCAATAACCTATAGCTGGCGCCCCGAGAGAATGCTCGACCAGGTCCTTACCTCCGAAGAATCATAATACATCCATAGCCGCTCGAGAGTAACGTCAACTGTGGACCTTGCTCCTGTGATCCCCCGAGAAATTCCTCAACCGTGTGGAACCTATGTCCATAATCATAAACCCGTAACATAACTGACATCACAAAGACGCTATCCCGATGTAACCCATCGGTGGTATGTCCGCTATAGTTCCCATTGCAATTTTTGCAAATACAATGTTCACGCAATATCACATCCAACAATACATCGCTCATTAATTCCATCCTTATAATGTACCTTCATATGCAGATATTTTATAACAACTAAATAATTTAATTACCATAGTAAATACAATTTCAATAGTAATAATCATGACGTGATGACGGGAGTGTAGCTTAATGCCATAAATGCTGGTGCATTGCATGCGATGATGTGTTATAAACTATATGATATCAACTCACCGAATGTATCGATCTCGACCGCCTTATGCTCGTGCCGTCCCGTGGAGTCAGTTTCTGACAATCTAGAATGGAAAAGACATAATTACAATAAGATTAAGATTTAAATATTACTCTAGACTGACTGCATTAACCTGGCGTAATTAAACCAACTCAAACCTAACTTATATTCTGCACCGAAATTCGCAGAACCTCCCCTAAAATCGGACTTAACTCCCTGTGAAACGGTCCGTAACCCGATAAAAATACACTTTTAATATCCACAATTTAATAATGTCAAGCCGGCCACAACTACGTATAAATCCACGGCTCGAATCCAATCCACCAAAGGCCAACACCACGATAACACAATTGATAAAATGAGAAGCCGATAAATAATTATATTCATACATTAATAACCCCATATAAATAAAAATATCGCGACAAAATCAACGCTGCCTAATTATACAGGATAAAATTAAACACAACATCGAACCGGCGTGTATATATTTTAACTTACATCTTCTCAAAACACGAACATGAGCAATTAAACAATAAACAAGGCATTTTCAATACTAAATAACATTTTTACGAACAATTAAAATACGAATATCAACAATTATACAATTGGGGTTTCTACACGCTTAGGCTATAGAATCTTTACCGAAGTCTCGATTTAAACCGACATAACCGGCCGAACCACGTGAACGGACGATCGCTCTGTCCTCGCACGCTTCCCGAGGTCCGCCGCCGCCGACAAGGGGCCGAAAATGAGGTGGTCGGAATTTGATTTTTCGAGACACCTACTGGGGCCCAAGGCTCAAGGGACCCAAAAAATGAAATTGTTTTCTCTCGTAGGACCACCGGGAGTGGCCTGACCGGCCCCGACACCTCCAACTCCGCCGAGAAGCTCCACCGTCTCCGTTCACCGGCAGAACGACGGTGAAAATGCATGCTTCGGCCCATCTTTAGGTTTTATGGCAGGATTCCATTTCTGGCCTCTGCCTGGGCCGAGGTGGCCGAAAAATGCCAGAACGGAGTGGCGGCAGAGAGAGAAAGGGGCGAACCGTTCGGGTGATTATCCACAATGGGGCGGCCCGATGAACTAAGGGTGGTCAAGGTTGCCGGTGTCCGTGCGAGTCTGAGAGTAACGGCTTAGCTCGAAGTGGCCCCGAAATGGCCTACCGTGCTGTGGCGGCAAGGGCGAGGAGAGAGGAAAACTATACGATTCGGCGGTAGAACGGGCAGCTCAGGTTTTTAAACCAAAGCAAGACAAGGTGTCGGTGATGGGGTTACCTTTTTCCTGTCGGACGGCCCGATCTAAGGGCCTGCGGCCAACGACGCTGCAGCGGCGGCGCGCGTGGAGAGGAGAGAGAGAGGGAGAAGGGTTTGGTTGGTAGTTTTGCCCCCTTCATCTTCATCACTTCCAATTTAGCCCTTTATCTACTTAATTTAGGCATGATTGTGCAATTTAAACTTTTGATTAAGGAAAATTAGTATCTAAATAAATAATATCTTGAAATTAACCTTTGATAAATCAAAATAAATATTAAAACAAGTATGTAAATAATTGTAAATGGCCAAAATAATTATTATGACCCAAAATAATTTCTTAAGAAAAAATTAAATATACATAATTAAATAGAATTCGATAAATAACCGAAATTAAACTCAATAAATAAAAATTTAAATTGCGCCAAATTTACGGGTATTACAATTCTTATATTTTGGCATCCTATCTTCTTTGATTATGCCCTCTATGTCCCATTTGATCAATTACGATTTTAACCCTTGTTCTAATACAAATTCCGGGTTCCATAAATTATTATTTCATATTTTCATCCTTAATAACAACTCCCAAAAATACTACAATTTCACTTGGTGCACATATACTGTACACTCTCTTGGGACGGGGCGTTACATAGGTGGTAGGCTCATTATCCTCTATGATCAAAACGTCATTCCGTTCACTGATGAAAAATCCATATCTCTCTTGAAAAATACGTATCCTACTAGACCTATGAAGCGCTTGTGCTTCAAATGGATCAGTTGCTATTTCATCTCTCTGAATGTCAGCCTCAAGTTCAAGCAATTGATTTACAAGCCGCGCGATCTCGAATCCTTCTGCTTTAACTAAGCCCCATCGTCTATTAGAAGAAACTTTTCTCTAAGAAAACAACATGCTTTGAAACAAACACCTTTTATCCCAAAGAGTTGTAGAAATGATATCCCATTGTTTCTTTAGGATATCCTACAAACACACTCTTATCAGATTTAGCTTCTAGCTTGCTTGACAATATCTGCTTCACATAAGCTGGACAACCCTATGCTTTAATATGAGAAAAATGGGTTTCTTGTTATTCCATATTTCATATAGAGTAACATCAATTGATTTTGATGAGACTCTATTTAGGATATAAACAACAATCTCGAGTTCATAACCCCAAAAGGACTTGGGAAGGTCTGCCTTGCCCATTATTGACTATGTCTAACAAGGTTCGATTTCTCCTTTAAGCCACACCATTGTGTTGTAGCGTGTAAGGTGGAGTCCATTAGGATTGTATCCCATGATCTATAAGATAATCCAGAAACTCTTAGCTTAAGTACTCACCACCTCGATTAGATCTAAGTGTTTTAATACTTTTCCCAAGTTGTTTCTCCACTTCAATTCTAAATTCTTTGAACTTTTCAAAGGCTTTTGATTTGTACTTCATAAGATACAAGTACTCATACCGTGAAAAGTCATTAGTAAAGGTATACCATGGGTGGACATCGAACCATATACATCTGTATGTATTAGGTCTAAAGGCCCACTTGCACGTTCACCCTTTCCCTTAAAGGATAACTTAGTCATCTTACCTAATAAACAAGATTCACATGTGTCATATGATTCATAATCGAATGACTCTAAGTTTCCACTCTTGTGTAGCTTAGTCATGCGTTTCTCATTTATATGTCTAAGGTGACAATGCCATAAATATGAGGGCTTCAAATTATCTTGTCATGGACAATGAAGTAGATGGGGCAACTGATGCCATCTTCTTCGAGGACCTTAAATAGGCTTTGCAATTCATCCTCTAGTGACCATCTTGGCCACAATGGAAGCAAGTGCCTTTTTGTGCTACCTCCTTGGCCTTCTTCTTGGTTACACCTCCCTTTGCTTTCATGGGCTTTTTCTTTTTCTTCTTGTTCTTGTTCTTAGGACCTTTCTTAGAAACAAAAGAGTACACAAGCATCACAGTTTTAGCCTTATTTTTCAAGGTGGGGTTAAATGTCTTAAGTAGATTGATCAACTTTGGAATGGAGGTTTCTTTGCTTTGCATATTAAGCACAAATTACACAAAATTATCAGTCAGGCTGGACAGAATCAAGTCTATACTTAATTCAAGGTCTATTACAAAACCTAGCTGACCCAATCTCTCAATATAAGTATTCATCTTAAGTGCATGATGCATTGGAGATATCCCTACTTGCATCTTGGTGCTAAAGAGTAGCTTTAAGATCTCATACCTTTCAGATCTTTCATGCTTGTCAAATAGCTTCCTCAGATGGATGTCATATGCTTCCATAGTTTCGTGTTGCATCTGAAGCTCAGTGGTCATAAATGAAAGCATGATACAACTCGCTATCTCACTATCATCTACATGCTTCAGATATGCAAGTTGATCACTATCAGATGCATCAACAAGTGGGGGTTTGGGAAGTGGCTTATTAAGGACATATGCTATTTTTTCATTCGACATATGCTATTTTTTCATCCCTGAGAACAATTTTAAGGTTTTAACCAATCTAAGAAGTTTGGGCCTATCAATTTGTTATTATCCAGAATGGATCGTAGGTTCATGTTTGAAGACATGATGTTGTTTCTAACAACCTAGAAGTAAAAGAGATATTGTTAGATTGTACTTGAAATATAGATTATTACAACTTTAATAAACATATTATGGCTGCTACTATTTTATAGAGGACTCAGCCCTCACTATGAACCTGAGAGATCCTATATGGGTTTACTGTACAAGTCACCTCGGGTCAAAAGGTAGGTATGAAATGTACCAATTGAATCTACTTGCAATTATCAAAACTAGTGCTATCAACTGATTGATGTATGCACTATCGTCGAATTATCAACTCTTTGACATGTGTACATTGTTAGGTGTGCTTTAGGTTAGCATTATTTAGTGCAAAATATAGCATAAATCATGATTTTGATGCTAACTAAGCACTCCTTTTAGTTATTTTCATGTCCCCTATAGCTATGTATTTTTCATAAACGAAGAAAACGAGACAAAAAGCAAGCAATTCGAGCGAGAAATGAAGAAAATAGGCTGAAAAGAGACCCATGGTCGCGCGATGAACAACCATGCCGCACTGAATAGCCACAATCGAGATCCAGGTACGTAAAGGTTAACCTGCGGAATCGATATCTCGCAAATTCGGGACCGAAGTCACCGTGATCACGCATCGCAACCCAGATGAATCGGTTCCCCGGCGTGGTCGCGAACCCAGTTGGCGACCGTGAAGTTCCCTTTAAGCAAATTGTGAAGCTCGCTCGTGAAGTTGCACCGTAAGTAATTCGCCAGCCCAACCATGATGTTGTTCGCATCAAGATTTTAGCTATATTTCGGTGAAGTCGCGACCATAACTCACCACTATTCTGAAACCGCATTCACGCAAACTCACTATTTTTCCATTTTTTAGCCCATTTTAGCCCGCGAGGTGTATAGTATATGACTTTTTCCTTGATTTATGAGCAGGGAGCAAGGACATGGATCCAGCTGAAGAGAGAAGCCCCCACTGCCTTCTAAACCCAGGGAACAACATTCTTTAGGGGAAGGAAGAAGATTGAAGAAGAAGAGGAAGATTTTAAGAGAGCTGAGCATTTCATCTTCTATATAGGCTATTTCTCCTCCTCATGTTTTTTCTTTCTTTGGTTACTTCTCCTCCCACAGAGCTTAATCTTGTTTTCTAGGGCTTGCATGTAGTTGTCAGTGATTTATGTATTTGAACGATGATTTACTTTCTATTTGATATTTGAAGCACACTTCAAGAAGGCCACTAACTTCTTGAAGTATTGCACCGGCAATGCAGATGGGATGGACTCAGCTTGACAAAGCCTGTGTCAGTAGTTTCGTGTAGGCAAAATGTACACTTGGTCTAAGGAAGATGTCACGGTAGTGGTCTGCTTAGGTCAAGAATGGCACCAGATATAGATTTACTGTGGGATTGGCTGGAATGATAGGCTCGGGTCCCTTCCACCTTCCTATCCACTCGCCTCCCGCTAATGGGAGGTTGCTTCCTTCTTCCTCCCCATAGGCAGACAGTAGCAACGCAATAACCGAGGATTCAAAATTTCAACAGTCTTCAGGGCTCGTTGTAGACACAGCCACCTTTACCCTCCACCATGGTGTCACTTAGGCACTCTTCCTCTTGATGATCAAGCTGATGGGCAAGCTTTGAAATTGAACACTGCAAGTTGTCAATTTTCTTATCCATTTCACTTTGAAGCCCATCGAATTTTTGGTCCAAGGAGTTCTCCACATTATGATTTTTTTGACTCAATTGGGCATTGAATTTATTCTGTTCTTCCATAACATCACCCACCAGTTTGGTAAGGTCTAGAATTGCTTGCTCAACTAGGGAGATTGGCTGTGGTGGTTGAGGCTGAGAAAAAAAGGCATACTGTAGATGTTGAGGAGGTCCATAAGTTGAGGAAACACTATAGGAGGGTATCGTCCAGATTATCTCATATTCCCCCACAGATCTACACGGGTTCGATTTCTCTCACAGTCGCCGCCACGCCATGGAAGGTTCCTGTAATCCCTCATTGACATGTATGCTCTAGGGTTTCTCTCCATGGTGTATTGACTGTATTGTTCTCCCTCTAGGTGTTCCATTTGATCACAGTCAATTTTCCCACAGAACCTGTACTGAACTGCTTGCCTTCAGAATTTTTAATCCACTGAAAATGGATTCCTGCAGCAAAAAGGTGGCAACCCAAAACAATCCCAGTTAACTCTTTTTTTTCTTTTTTTATATATAATGTACTAAAAAAACTGATGCTGAAATAATAAAAGGAAATTTTTCAATTTAACTTGTGATGAAGATCACAAGTGGTCCACAGCTCGTTAAATTCACTTAGGCACCATCCCCGCACAGCCATTTGATTCAGCCGCAAGGGTGCTCAATCAATGTACTATACTCACTTCCTCCCATCACGTAGCGTAATCGTTACCCATATAGCGGCTCTAGGATCGAACACAGGGATGGGATTTCTTTATGCAAATGGCTAACAGTGAAGGCCAAAATTGGTGAATTCAATTTGGATTTTAAGGTTTGCTAAAAACAGTGGGGGTTTTGATGGTGAAAACTGGAAATAAACTGAAGTGAAATAAGAAAAAGAATAAAAGATGTCTCCTTGAAGTATCAGGATACTGGGCTTAGGATTCTAGGGCAACTCGAGGGGGTCCTCGGTTCATTTCTCATGCTAGGGAGGATGACCCCAGTATAGTCATTTCCGAACCGGATCTTCATTTAGCTTTAAAAACTAAACCCTAAAAGTTTCCCTTTTGAAAAACAACATTTACTGATCATTCATGGTCCCGGCAGTGAAAAATGAGTCTCCCTGACTCACCTTACAATGATTAATAGAGAGTAACTAATGAATCTCAGTGGATCTAGCAATAAGCATCCACTAACCCCAAAAGACACAAATACGTGTCATTCAAGGTGAATCTAGGGATTTAAACCTAGCGTGAAGAGAAAACCAAAAATAACATGAATATCTCGCTGCCAAAGTATGAGAACCCTCTGCTACACCTGCATCCTTGCCTGCAAGAGTTCCTCTTCAAGGAATAACGGTTTTAGTTAAACTAACTGAAGCACATCCTGAGGGTGCTCGTTGCCCGTAAAATGGAAAATAAAGGGAAAGAAAATGAAGTAAACAGAGAAAAAATGTGAGAGCTAAAAGCTTCCTATTAAAAAAATTTATCATAAAGGGATTGATTTACAGAACTTGACTGCTTTATATACTCAGACAAGGAAATTAAGCAAAAACAAACCAAAACAAAGGTATTACAAGGGTAGAAATGAAATTAACCAGTCCGGTTGTTTGAAGACAAAACAAGAAGAGCTTAGGAGTGCATATTTTCGCTGAGGCTAGTCAATTTTCATTATGTAGCGAATTGGCTAGCATAATAAAATTGCATATATTAGCTCGCTAGCATAGCGAAAATTCGCTATATAGCGAAATTTCCAGTTGTAGCAAAATTTCCACTGCTGGTACTGTTCATCAATGTTGGCTACTGTTCCATTGCTCCCTGCTTCATTTTTCTTCTATTTTCTCGCTTCTTCTTTCGGGTTCGATCTAATGATGTTTGAAGGCTTGACTCGAATTTTCATGTTTGATCGACTCAACAATTTTGGCATGATTAGTCAAAGAAAACCCAAAATCTTTCTCCACAAATGCGATCAGTAGAATAGTAGGACCTTAATGTGAAAATCGGTTAATTAGAATGATTAGTATACAAAAGCATTCAAACCCTATAATAAATGTATTCAAAATAGCACTTTTTGGGCACTAATCAATGGTGCCTCCTTCTACTCCTTGTTCCTTTGCATCTTCAATCTAACATAATCCTATGTAATCTAAATAAATTTATAAAAGTAGGCCTCAAGTTACATTTGAGGGGAATTGAGGTGAGCAGAGAAGATAATAGAGATTGATAGAGAGAGGCAGGGACACGCATACCTTGTTTACCATAAAAGAAAAATATGCATATGCTCAATCATCATTGGGTCTCTATTGATCTTAATCCCTAAGACGTAGGTCGTTTCTTTAAGGTCTTTCATGGAGAAATTCTTGGATAACCAAATTTTGACAGATTGTAAAACCGAGACATCGTTTCCTTTAAGTAGTTTGTCATCTACATACAACACAAGGAACGTGATAGCACTCCCACTAACCTTATTATACACACAAGCCTCATCCTGATTTTGTGAGAAACCAAACTCTTTGATTATCTCATCAAATCGAATGTTCCAACTCCTAGATTCTTGCTTCAATCCCTAAATGGATTTTTGAAGCTTGCATACTTTATCGTCTTCTTAGATGTAAACCTTATGGTCAGACATATACACATCCTCAGAAAGGTTTCCATTAAGGAAATCTGTCTTCACATCCATTTGCCATATCTCTTAATCATAATGAGCAGCAATGTCTAATGGCTAGAAGGATCCTTATGGATTTAAGCATTGCTACAGGACTAAAAGTCTCCTCATAGTCAACTTCTTGTCTTTGACGATTGCCTTTAGCCATAAGCCTAGCTTTGTAGTGATGAGTCCAAAACTCATCATTTTTAAGTCCAATTTTCTTGCATTTTTGAGAGTTTAAGGTCCCATTTAATGAAGAATTATAGAATTTTCACTCAGAATTGTGTTTTGCAAGGTTTTAATGCAAAAGAAGCAAAAAGCATCAAGAAAAGCAGCAAAAATGGTTAAGGCAGAAAGATGGAAAATGTCATAACATTTTCAAATCATGTCGTGACAAAAGTTCAAGACATACAAGAGAAGTTTGTCGCAATAATCAAATTTTTGTCGCAACAAAGAGCATGAAGATTGTCCAAAAGCACAGTTAAAAGAATGTCGTGACAATTCTCAACAATGTCGCGACATAAATTGTGAAGAAGGCAAAGAGAGTTTATTTAGACATTCTAAAGCTATGTCGTGACCTAGTTAAAGCAGAACAGCTAAAAGAATGTCGCGATATTTCAAAACTTTGTCGCTGCATAAGACAAGGAAAATGGTAACAGAACATTGTTGCGACATCCAAAATAATATCGTGACATAGTTAAAGAAGAAGACAATAAAGAATGTCGTGACATTTGCCAGCTTTATCACAACAAAGAAGAAGGCAAATGGCAGAAAAACATTGTTGCAACAATGAAAGATGTCGCGACAAAAGATAAGCATAAATCATGAGGAAACACTTACTAATGTTGTGACATACAGGTTCTTCGTTGCAACATAGTGAAGGGCGATTGAAAGGCGAATGTCGCGATAAAGCAAAGATTGTTGCGACATAAGTAGACCAGAGTTCATTAAGAGTTTGTTGCAACAAAAGATTCCATGTCATGACAAATTTCTAGAGATCAACAACACAGGCATGGAAACTATGTCATGACATCAGAAACTTATGTTACGATAGTTACAAGGTGAAATCAGCTAAACGTTGTTGCGACATTTCCAAAGTATGTCATGACACAATTTGAGGAGAGAGAAAAGAACAATGTCGCGATATTTCTTTCATTGTTATGACAATTATGGAAAAGAGACTTGAGACATATATAGAAACTTTGTCGCGACATTTGAAAAGTTTGTCACAAAAATGACTCAAGAGGAATGCTAGTTGGTATTGTTGCGATAAACTCACAACAAAGAATGGAAACATAACAACTGCATTAATGTCACGACATTTCGCAACTTTGTTACGACAATGAAGCTTCAAAGGCCAAAAGCTGCATAGACAAAGCCAATGTCACGACAAGGCCATGACGGAGCCTGAAGCCACATAAGCAAGTGGCAATGTCGCGACATAGACCAACATTGTCGCAACAAAGACAAAAACTGGGCCTGCATTGAAATCCACAATTCTAGCCTAGAATTCCGGCCCAGCAATTATGAGCCCTATAAATAGAAAGAGCTAGGGCAACAAATGATATCTTTGGATCAAGAGCTTTTCAGCAGCTTTTAACCAGCTTTTAGCTTTTTGGAAAAGCGAAAGTCTCTTTGTATATATTCTTTTTATTTTTCTTTCTTTTAGGAGAAGAGGTAGATCTATGATGAAATTTTGAGCTGGATCATTTGTAAATCAAGCGTCATTTATGTTTGAACTGTAGTGAAATTTAGAAATTTTCTGGAATTCATTTGTATTCAGAATTTTTCTAATCAATTAGTCATTGTCACTTGTGATTTAGAGATGGAAGGCTTAGCTGTTTGGGAAAGGATTTGGTGTTTGATTATCATTTTGCAGTAATTCAATTGTATGTTTTGGGTATGAAATCTGAATTGATTTAATTGGTACTGCTATGTAATGAGTTGTTCTATCAATGCTCTATACCCAGAAAGAGTTGTATCTATGCTCTAATTTGTAGGATCCCTTTGAGTGACATAGAGATGGACGACTTGAAAGCAAAGAGTAGTAACTTGGGGAAAATTAATTAATATTGTGGGAACTAATGTACTCTAAGTATCACTTTGATATATCATAGGTGAAGTTCTAATCTCTGACTTCAAGGTTCCCTTCTGGGTGACATCAAAAGAGTGCTCTCGAGGAATAAGGACCATTTAATGAGATATCGCTAAATCCTTATCGGGTTTCATTCACCTAATAGAATGATCTTAATCCTGTGTTAGCTGAGATTCTAATCAAGGAGAAAGAGAATTGTATTGAATTGATGGTTGAGATACCAATTAAATTGAAGAAGGCTTGTGTTATAGTGGCAAGCAATCTTTAGTCCTAAGAAATGATTGTGAAGTATTATAAAGGAAAAACAACAGAATCTTAAAGAGTATCAAATCCTAAAAGTAGCTAATTAGTCCCATTGACCTGGTTTAGGAACATGGTTAGCTAATTAGTGAAATGTGTAGTGTCAGGAGGTATTTCAAGACTATACTACCTTACTGGAAAATCCGTAGTTTTTCCACGCATTTGTTTTCGAACCCTACAAATCAACATCCTAACACCGATTTTAACTCAAGATATTTCTACTTAGAGAAATCTATGATTCTATTAGAATTTATTTTTCTTTCTTAAAAAAAAAACATTTATTCATCCATCCTTTCATTCAAATTATTTTAAACAGTTCAAACTTCCATTTAGAGGTTCAAATAGTGATGATCCTGAGTAGTAGGGGTAGTTGATCTTTAGATTTTCTAATCAATCTTTGTGGGTACAATATCTAGACTTATAGAGTCCACTTTATTACTTGTATGACCTATGCACTTGCAGTGATTTAGACCAAAATGAGTTTTAATTACATATTTTTACAAACAATAGCAGAAAACAATTTTTACATACATAGTCAAACAAGTTTTTAGCATTACTGTTGGGGACTGAATAGTACTTGGTAACAATGTTAAAAATCAATTAGTTTTTGGTCTATTAAAAATCAGTCAATCAAGCTACGCCAAGTAATAAGGATCAAGTAAAAATTTATGGTTCGATATTCCAACCAAAAAGAGAGTTGCTAGTTTGAACATTTTTCATTTATTTTTAGAAAAAATTTACAAAATAGTTTTAACTGTAGTAGCTTATTCAATTACTGATCTTTTTATTGAGCTTATCATAATGCATTTTAGTTGTCTACTGATCTTACTTTGATTTCAGTGTATTATCATTTCAGTCATTCTTACATGCACAGAAGGCTAGAAGAAAAACTTTTACCATTGGACATTGAGCTAGAGAGAACACTGAGAAATTTAAAGAAAGTGAGAATAGCATAAGCAACAATGATGGCAGATGAAAGAGAAGCGCACCGACTAAAGCAAGAGGTAGTAGAAAGACCTCGATAGAGAACAATGAAAGACTTCTAGAGACCTATCATTAGGGATGAGTATTCCCCAGCTTACAATCTAAAAATAGAAGCAAACAACTTTGAGTTGAAGCCCCAGACTCATCACTGGTCTGCAAGAGGAACTAGTTCACAGGGCATCCTAATGAGGATCCCAATGAGCATTTTGGTAGATTTTTTAGGATGGCAAATATAGTCAAGTCGAACGGGTTAATCTCTAATGTGATAAAGCTTTCCAAATGCTACCATTTTCACCGACGGACACAACAGCCAGTTGGTTTGAGTCCCTACCATATGGATCAATCAACACATGGGAGGAGCTGATAGAAGCTTACTTGAGCAGATTTGTCCCTTCTGCTCTCACTTCAGAGAGGAGAGGAGTAATCATTGCATTCAAACAGAAAGAAAATGAGAGTCTTTACAATGCTTGGGAGAGATACAAGCAACTACTGAGAAGATGGCCAATGCATGGCATAGAAAAAATGACACTAATGGATATCTTTTATCATGCCATGAACTACACTTTAAAAGGTATCATTGATGCAGCTTGTAGTAGTGCATTCAAGAGGAAGAGTGTTAAAGAGGCTAATCAGCTCATTGAAGATTTGGATAAGAGCAACTACAAAGCTCCATCTAAAGCTTCAGGGAGCAACAAAAGACTGAGAGGAGGTGTGATTGAGCTTAATAACATGACCGGGGCATAGAAGAAAAAACTAGGATGCACCGATGAGCGTATTGATAATCGTGACAGAGGAGTTCATTTAGCACATGAAGCTGGAACTCAGGGAAGAAAGTGAGCGTAAGCGACATCGATGAGGGACAGCTCAAGGAGGGTCCTTATCAAGTAGAGGAAGCTCAATATGTCAATGGCAGTAGGAGCTACAACTTCAAGCCAAACAACAATCTTCCAACCCACTACACACCAGCCTTAAGGAACCATGAAAACTTGTTATATGGAAGTGGAGTGCAGCAGGTCTAAGGCCAATGCAGAATTTCCAGCAAAATTATGCTCCACATGGTTTCTGAAAGGACAATGTTAGAAGTACAGAGAGAATCGTATAGATCCGTTTTTAGAGATCGATGCTAAGCTTCATGAGTGAAAGTAAAGACTGTCAACATACGTAGCGTAGCTCATTGAAGCAAAGAAGATTTGAAAACACAACTATGTTTTAGGTCAACACCAATGCATTCAAAATTGAGACTCAAGTAGCCACTGGCCCATTTAGTGGAATAAATAGATTCTTTTCCTTAGTGATACCAAGAAGAATCCCAAGGATTACATGGCTATAACACTCACAAGTGGTAGAGAATTGCAGAAAAGAGAAGAATATGAGATTAACTTGAATGAGAATGAAGAGCAATCTGAAACTGACAAAGAGAACAAGCTGAATAGAACATAACTGATAGAGGAAAGTGAGAAATCAAAGGTGCAGCAAGAGCAACAAATTGAAGAGGGAAACTAAAGCAAAGGAGGAGGTGCATGTTATCAACTCATATTCCACTCCTCATAAACCGGCAAATTTAAGTTGGATGATCGGGCCTTCTAAATTCTTGAACATGTTCAAGAAAATAGAGATCAACATTCCCTTTGTTGAGACATTGACTTAAATGCCTCATTATGCCAAGTTTATGAAGGACATCCTGAGTAAGAAAAGGAAGTTTAATAAAGAAGGAGTGGTAAGCCTATAAGCAACTTGCAGTGTCGTGATCCAGAAGAACATGCCATTGAAGATGCAGAATCCAGGAAACTTCACCATTCCCTACACCATAGGGAATTATGAGTTTGGAAGAGCTTTATTTGATTTAGGAGTAAGCATCAATTTGATGCCATTATCTATGGTGAAAAGACTCCGTTTGGGGAAGCTTACTTCTATAGCTATGACTCTACAGATGGCAAACAAAACTATGGCTCAGCTAGAGGGTATACTAGAAGATCTACTGATCAAGGTGGGAAAATTTATTTCCCCTATGGACTTTGTTGTGATAGATATTTAGGAAGACAAATAAGTTCCACTACCATTGGCAAACCGAGCTTTTACACTTCCAGAGCAAATGATTGATGTGAAGAAAGGAGAACTCACCCTTAGGGTGGGAGATGAAGAAGTACACTTCAACTTGAATCAGAGCTTGAAGCAGCCTAATTTTGAAAAAGCTGAATGTAAGAGTTGTGAAAATGTAGTTCCTATTAGTTCTGAACTGGATGATGATTGTAAGAATCGAGATTCAATGAATGAAAAGATGATGAATTTCTAGTATATTGAGGATCTTGATACTGAATGTCTTAATACTAGTGTTGAATTAAAAGAAACAGTCTTAAGTCTGAATAAAGAGAAAGCAAAAAAATCAAGCAAATAACAAAGAGAGCACAGAGATAGAAAAAAGTTTTGAGGCTACCTCTAAAGAATTACTCAAAGACCTAAAATATGCCTTCTTAGGAGTTGAAAGATCACAACTTGTAATCATAGCAACTGACTTGAGAGAAGAGAAAGAGTAAAAAGTGATTAAAATTCTCAGAAAACATAAAGAATCCATAGCCTAGTCAGTGGAAGATTTGAAAGGGATCAGTCCATCAATTTGCATGCATAAAATCATCTTAGAGGAGAATGAAAGAACATCAGTTGAACATCAGAGAAGACTGAATCCAGTTATGAAATAAGTTGTCAAAAAAGAAGTGCTTAAATGGCTAAATGCATGATTTATTTATGCAATCTCAAACAGCCCTTGGGATAGCCCAGATCATGTGGTTCCCAAGAAGGGTGGATTCACAATCATCAGAAATGAGAAGAATGAGCTAATTCCAACAAGAACTGTGACGGGATGGAGGGTATGAATTGACTATAGGAAATTGAACACTACCACCAGAAATGATCACTATCCCTTTACCTTTTATTAATCAAATGCTGGATAAGTTGGCATGACACTCTCATTTTTGTTTTCTTAATGGATATTCTGGGTATAATCGTATTGACTTACCGAGACCACAGTGAGAGACTACTCCTTTACATGTCCTTATGGCACTTTTGCCTTTAGAAGGATGCCATTTGGACATGTAATGCTCTTGCCACCTTTCAAAGGTGTATGATGTCCATCTTCTCTGATTTGGTGGAGAAGGTTATGGAAATCTTCATGGATGACTTCTTAGTTTATGGATGCAGTATTGAGAATTGCCTAGGAAATTTAGAGACTGTACTTCAAAGGTGCCAAGATAAGAATCTAGCTCTTAATTGGGAGAAATGCCATTTTATGGTACTTGAAGGTATTGTCTTGGGACATAAAATTTATACAATTGGACTTGAGGTTGGATTCAAGCAAAGGATTCTCATATTGAGTTTGATGCCACCAGACAGTAGTCAAAGGATTATAAGTTTTTTGAGACATGCTGGATTTTATAGAAGGTTTATAAAGGACTTGTCCAAAATTTCAAGGCCATTATTGTTGACCATTTTTTCAACACTGCTACCAAAGACTAACTAAAATCCCCGAGAGTTATGCCAAAAACTTGTTGAGACCCAAGATATAAAATATGTTTTTTGCCTTCTAGGTAAATTGTCTCATTTGAAAATTGGGTTGGTTTATATCACTGCAAGTGCAGAGGCCATACAAGTAATACAGTGGATTCTGAGTCCAAATATCATTCCCACGAGGATCAATTAGAAAAATTTAAAGATTAACTACCCTCACTATTAAAGATTCTACTACTAACATCTCTCGATTCTCAGATAGATTTGGACTTTTACAAAATATGTTAACAAACTGTAAATGAAATTTCTAAACTACATGATTAGAGAGCTACTTATGAACTCGAAACATAAGGGAAGAAAACAAGTAATGTAGTCATATCTTTAAAGTTCCAATTCAAGATAATGTAATGATGCGAACCTTAGAGTCGGGCTCAAGAATATATTTGTATATAAATGGATCTCCTAGTTTATGTTAATATTTATTCATTATTTATTGATACTATTATTCAGACAATGGGTATGAAAAGTTACTTGTAGGATTTGTTCCTCTTTTAAGATCTAAATATTTTTCCTTCTCAATGCTTTACAGTCATTTCTTAGGACTGGAAATTGCTTGCTTCCATGAACAGGAAATTGCAAGCCCTTTCCAAAATAAAAGATATCTCAACCATCAATTAGACAAGAATTTCTTCTTCCCTTGATTAGTTTCTCAGCTAACACTTGGTTGAAGTTATTCCTCTCAATTAAGGTGAAACCTCTCAGGATTAAGTTGCTAGACCAGTAAGTGGATCTTATGCCTCGGGCACACATTCCTATTGTCACCCAGGAGAGAGCCTTGAAAGCAGAGGTTAGATCATCACTAGTGGAGATAACAGCGTAACCAAAGTCCATTATTTCATATAATATTAGTGTAAAATGTATCCATAAGTTAATGATCATTGTTTCATGTAGTCTCATCTCCGTGTCACCGATGATTCCCGGAAATCAAAACAATGATACGTTTCGATACCAAATAATATTCAGAACAACTCAATGTAAGAGTAATACCAATTAAATCACTCCAATTTTCTCAACCAAAACAACATTAACTCTTGCAAACAATAATCCCAACAAAATATTCTTCCAAAAAGGAGCTTACCCTTTCAAATTTGGATTACAAATCACAATGACTAGTTAATAACAACAGATGCATTGTAATCAAATCGAAGAAAAAATGAGTCTGTAATAAATTTTTGTGATTAACAAAGTCAGCAGTAAATGAACCCATTTACTGAACACCAACTCGGAATTTCAGTTCATATCACTACTCTAATCCAAAACGAATTTGAATCTAGAAACAAATAAATATATATATATATATATATATATATATATATATATATATATATATATATAGTATATATATATATATATATATACAATGAGACTTCAACTTTCCCAAAAAGCACAAAGCACAAAGGCTTGATGAAAGCTACTAAAAGTCGCAAAGACTACCCCCAAAAGCTTCTATTTATAGGCTCAAGTCTGGGGTCTCTGTATTGAGGTGAGAATCACGCACTTTGAAAGCCTAAAATTGCTACCCTAGTCATCATTGTGTTTACCATGATGATGTCGCAAAGGTAGATCAGAAGCCATTTGGCAGTTGGCGGGTTTTGCAAATGATGTCGCGACATAAAAATTCCGTTTAACACTTCTCATTTCCAGTTAAGGAGTTCATGTTATGATGATGTCTCGACATGGGAATACATTGTTGTAGATTAATTCGGCGTCTAGACACCGCAATTTTGTGTTATTTAATATTTAATTAGTGTTGCATATTTCAATGTTTTCAATATTGTTGGAACCGATGTCACCGATACTGCGACCGATGTCGCAACATTGTTGGAACTGATGTCGCTACTAGTACATACTTGCACCGACATGTCACAAATATTGAACCGATATCGCCACAAATTGGTCATTTCAATTCTTTGCATCATCTCGTAGTTGATGTCAATGACACTATTGTCATGTCGCACACCGTTTCTAATAAATCTTCCCAATGTCTCCACATAATGTTTCAACATTTATTCGATGTCACAACATCGACCGATTTCACTATATGCGTTTGGAATTGATGTCACGACGTCGACATTTTGGTCACTTGCCAATGCTGGGCGACATTGTTTCGTAGGTTCGATCCATTAAGCCGATGTCGCCATTATTTTGATCTATGTTACGATACTTTGCTCTAATGTCGACATTTCTCGCTCTAATGTCGAGACATTTCGCTCTAATGTCGCCAAGCATCTACATGGTTGCTTGGGTCCTTTGCCAATGTTTTTAGTTGATGTCGCGGACATTTATTCTATGTTCGCAATATTTGACTGTTCACCATTTAGGCTTCCTCATTGACCGCTGCGACATTGCCTATCCTAAGTGTCACATCGGGTCGTGATGGTCTCCAAAGATTCGCTTTAGTCAATGTGACATCGCTTAATGTCGCGACATTTAAACGATGTAGTCCTTCCCTTCCCTCACCGATGTCACAACCATGTTGTGATGTCGCGACATTGAATGGCGAACATAATTTGACTCCAAGGTAGCTGCTTATGATGTCACGACATTTCTCAGATCTACTTTCCTTCTAGCCGATGTCGATTACTGCCATAGATTCAAGACTTTCTCCACATAATAAGCTGCGACATTGGCATTTTCTTTGCACCATGCCGACTTCTACCCTTTTTTCACGACTGGCTATTTCTAAATTTCGCAAAACAACATTTTTTGGGTGAAAGCTCCATACCCTGCACTAAACTAAACTTAAACCCAATATTTTTGAAAATGGATGAGTTTCAGACTCATCAAACTCCCCCAAACTTAAAGTTTTGTTTGTCCTCAAGCAAAGAAAATGATATTTGTTTGTCCTCAAACAATGAGAATCAATTTTGAGGTCATTTTCTGCAATCAATTCATCTTTCAAATTCACAAGATTGAAGCCGAGTATTATTTCAGTCAGACATCAAATCCTAATCAGGCTTCACTTTCAAAATTTGAGAATTTCCATTTTAAATCATTTAATGTAGCACATAATTCATAGTTAACAAACGTATACGCCCTCGACTATGGAGTGTGTATTAGTCTTCCTTTATAACGACTAAGTGACTAAGTAGCCTTTAAGAGTTATTTACAAAGTGACAATTTGTTAGAGTAATTTTGTCTATTAGGTCATGGTCATATTATTCTCTACTAATGTAGACATAACACATCCCTCATATTCAAATAGGTCTTTTGAGCTTGTAATGAATGGCTAGGGTACTTGGTAGATGACTAGACATTTTAGGCTCAAGTATACCCAAACTGCATTCTTTTTCTCAACTAAACTAGCCCTTCAAACATCCCCAAACCAGATTTGGTACATTTTTCTGTCTTTCCTCCTTGAAGCTTCTTGTTGTTTTTATTTTTGTTCTACTACTATTTTCAATTCTGCAGAAGAATCTTTCTGTCATTTTGTTTCAGATTTGTAGTGGTGCAATGTTTTACCTTTTTTTAAGCTTTCTACAACCCTTTAGCATGCTTTGGGTCAGTAGCTCCCATACCAGTTGGTATTAGGGTACTAGGTGTAGAACACCCCTAAGGACTTAATAGCTCAAGGTTAGTAGGCTACGTGGTAAAATCCCACTCTTCAACTCATCTTTTCAACTTCGCCGTTTTCACCCTTCTAGCACAACTTTTTCTTAATTGTCTTCCATTCTCATCCTTTATTCTCCTCTTTCTTTTTTTCAATTCAAACTTGCACTCCCCCAAACTTATCATTTTTCTCATTTCTTCTGCACTTATTTGCAGTTTTAGGCAATTTAAGGATTCTTTACTATAAGGTAGAATTTAAGGAAGGGTGAAGGCTTTTCTTTTTGGTTGTGATGATGAAATAGGCATTGGTTCAAAGTAGGTACTAAGGTATATTCTCATACCATATCAAGGGTAGGCTTTTGAAAGTCTCAAACTGTCTAAGGATGGCCTAAATCATCTTCTGCTGGCTGTGATGTTTAGATTTCGCCTTGAAAAATAATGCAACAAGTTCTAGGACTCTTTAAAGATTTATGATAATAAGTCCCATACGATTTTCCTAACCCAAGCACAATTAGTTTTTGAGGTACTTTTGACCAATGTGCTAGTGTTGTCATTTTCTAGACTGTATATTTCAATTTGACTAGAATTAACAGCTTCATTAACGTTGATTTCAATTCCAGTTTTCAATAATCTAAAAGTTTAGCTTCTTTATTATTGACATCACAACTTATCCCATTTGCAATTAAGACTTCAGCCTATTCTGTTTTACAACAATTTGTTGTGTTATTATTCCCTTTACATTTCATTATGATTGAGTCATTTAGTTCATTAGGTATACCACATTAACACCAATATTTCATCAAATTTCTTAAAGTCTTCAAACAAGCCAATACAACATTTACTCAAAAAATATGACATGTCATCTAACAACATTCAACTTGCACCTTTCATACAATCAACATTCTGAATTCTCCTTTATTCACCAACAAACATAAGTTCCAGATTTTATTAACATTCCCAAGATTGCAAAATTAAAAGATAATAACAAACAAGAAAATTTTAAGACAAAATTTTCAGAAACTGCTCTGTTATTAGAAAGAGGAAACAATTACATTATGTTGTTTACAAGACAGATAAAGAATGATAGAGAAGAGAGAGAGAAAGAAAGAAGGATAGGAGGAGATATCTCTTTTTCCTATGTGATTGAGATCTTGAGGGCATGAGGTTCACTACTTCAAACCTTCTAGGAATTGCATTTGAGATGAACTTAGGAATGGAGTGTTCTGGTTTTGGAGTTAAGCCCTCTCGATTCCTGTCAAAGAGATTCCACTCTTGCATCCTTATGTTTTTCTTGATAAGCTTACTTTACCTTTCGCCTAATTGGAGTTCTGTGGATTCTCAAATTCACCTTAGGTCATACATTCCTTACGTTCCGTTCACCAAATCTATGCTCTCTATCCATAATTTCTCCTTATAATTCAGGATGGACTCTAGCTTTTTATCCTTTATTTGGATGGTTACTCTGTTTTATTTCTGGTGTTCCTTGTAAAGATATCTAAAGGCTTTAGCCTTCTGCAAGTTTAATGCATATTTCCTCTCCCGACTTCCATCACTGACACTTTCGATCCCTCTTCAGCTAATCCTGCACAAAGGTTGTTTCTCTTTCTTTAAGTTCAACCCTCAATGCCTTGTCCATGTTTGATAACTCTTCTCTCTACTTCTCATTCCTCTGTTGGAACTTTGCTGCTAGGTTTCCTTCTCTTTTTTTAATCTCTACAGCCATTGCTTCATCTCTCCACCTCATTTCTTCTCCGAACTGCTCATCTCTCCTCTTCATTTCTTCTCTCATCTCTATCAACAAGGATAATATACCTGATGTGCTACTCTCTTGTCCTTCTGCTGTCCTGCTCCCTCTTTCATTCATTCGAGTAGGCATGATCTTCTTAGCCTCGAGGGAGCACTAGTTGCTCTAGGTAATCTTCAACCCCTCTCCCTCCTTTCTTTTCTCTCTATTTCAGTTTACGCCTAGCCGCAAGGGCTGCCTTCTTGCAGCCTCTGAAGTTTCATTTTTCTTTTCCTATCACTCAACCTCCTCACTCAGACTTGAGCTAGGAGATCGGTTTGTCGTGGTGTTTATAGATGACATTCTCATGTATTCAAAGGATCGAGAAGATCATGATACGCACCTTCAGGTAGTGCTAGAAACCTTGAGAAAGGAACAATTGTATGCAAAAATGAGTAAGTGTGAATTTTGGTTGAGGGAAGTGTCATTTCTCGACACACAAAATAAGAAGGAATTAGGGTGGATCCAAGTAAGATAGAAGTGATTCTTGAATGGAAACCACCGAGAAATGTCGCGGAAGTGCATAGTTTCCTAGGCTTGGCAAGTTACTACAGAAGGTTTGTAACACCCCGAAATATACCCTAGTCGTTTTCCACATGTTTAGGGTATTTTGTAGGCATAAATTGAATTTTTCGTAAATTAAATGCGAAAAATGGAAATTGAGAAACCCGAAAATTGTACAAGATTTAAGGACAAAATTGTAATTTGTCAAAAGGGGGCATAAAAGTCATGAGTTGATAAGATTGAGGCCAAAGGGAAATAACATAAAGTATAAAAAATTAATGGAATGAAGGAGGACTAAAGGTAAATAAAATAAAGTTGAATTTATAAAAAGGAGAGGGAGACGTGGGTTAACTCATTTTTTGTCCCTAAACAAGAAAGCCTACAAGGGTCGGGACAAAGGAGGAGAAGAGGAAGAGGAAGAAGAAGAAGAGGAAGAAAGAGGAGCAAAGCAAAGGTACATAAGAAGGAGACAGTGATCTTCCGCATTCTGTTGAGCCAGCACACTAGTAGGGGTTCATCACTGTAGGTTCTGCGCTCTGAATAGTAAATGTAAATGTCTAGTTTTTGTATATGTAAATGGGACTCAGGACTGTATGTATGTGACACTGTAAACACCACTACGGTGGTAGTTTTATTTTGGACTTTTATATATGATATGTTGATTATTAGCTTATAAGACTCGACATACCAACGCCTGATAAAAAGGTAAAGGGTCCCGCTATAGTCTGTACTCAACCCCGCTCGGTCCCATTTTATTCGGGTCGACGGTGAATCAGGTGTGACAAGTTGGTATCGTGAGCCTAGGTTTAGGGCAAGCCGGGAAGAGTCTTAGATTAAGGGATGTACCCCACATAGTAATGTGTCGCCTACGCGATATCTTTGTTTTGTGTATTGTCTAGAATGGATCCACCTCAAGAAGTTGTAGACGAAACAGCTGAAAGTGTCAATCCTTTAGATCAATCTGCTTCTGGTCTATAAGAGTCAACGATAAATGAAAATGCTTCAACTGAAGTATTGATAAAAATCTCTCAGGATATGGCAAGGGTCTTAGATCGACTCACGGCCCCTCGAGCTCCGAGTGATTCAATACGAAAGCATGGAGTGGAAGAATTCCATGGTACAAGTATGGAAGAGTCCAATAAAGCAGAGTTTTGGCTTGAAAAACTTGAAAGGGCTCTAGATGAAGCGAGATGTCCTGTGGACCAAAAGGTCACATATGCAGTTTCATTGTTGTAGGGTGCAGCTTATGATTGGTGGAAGTTGGTTTTGAGAAATCCACTACTTCCAGATCCAGTCACATGGGACTACTTCGTCAGCAGAGTTTAATACGGAGTATGTCACTGATGATTACAAGGAGTCAAAAATGGAAGAAATTCTTGACTACAAGACAAGTGGAAAATGACAATGGCTGAATATAAGTAAAGAATTCACCGCCTTATAAATATGCATCTGAATCTGTTTCGAAAAATTCAAATGGATGGGCTTGAGGAGGGCTTACATGAGTCTATCAAAAGGTACCTCACGGCTGTTACTTCGCTGAAGAAGTTGTCAATTTTATCACCGGGTACAAGGGCTATAAAATTGAGGAAGTCTCAATGAAGAGTCAAGAAAGAAAGAAAGAGAAAAAGTTCTTAAGAGGGGGTTCCTCTTTGGGAAAAAGACCTAGAGAGTCACAAGTTGATTCAGTACAGGGTTCAACTACAATGTGTATGAGACAAGGACCTACCATGACACAAAGTTCCGGTCGAGAGGAAAAACATGTATGTCCGCACTGCCATAAATATCATCTTGGTATTTGCAGATGAGTAACTGGGGGTTGTTTCCGATGTGGAAGCATCGATCACGTGATAGCCAACCCGTCCGAGAGGATCAGAAGTTCTAGAAATCAAGGAAGCAGAGGAGGGTCAAATGTACCTCCACAGACTCAGAGTAGGGGTAGAGGAAGAAGTGGCTCACAAGGAAGGGGTATCGCTTCGTAGATCTGGGTGAAATTGTCCCGCTAATACGTCTCGGAAGACGAGCTTACGCTTATGAGAGCCTAGAAGATCCAAACATACCGGGGTTATTGCTGGTACTTTCACTCATATTGACCTGTATGCATTAATTGATCCACCCACGCATTCATATATATGCATGGAACAAATGAGTGATAAATTACCTCTCAAGAGCGTTAGCTTATGACCTGCCTGTTACAAGTCCTCTGGGGCATAGTGTTAGAGTCAACCGTGTGTATAAGAATTGTCCCTTAATGGTCCATGATAGGGAATTCTCGGTTGATCTAATTGCTTTGCCTTTTCATGAGTTTGATTTGATCTTGGGAATGGATTGGTTATCCAAACATCGAGCCATAGTTGACTGTGATAAGAAAATAGTCCTGCTTAAATGTCTTGACATATCAGAAGTAACAATACAAGGTATCCGATCTGAATCAATACCGAAAGTTATTTCAGCTATGAAAGCCCGACGTTTTCTAAGAAAAGGTTGTGAAGCCTTTTTGGCTTTGATTCTTGACTCCAAAAGAGAGCAAGTAAACTTAGAAAATATTCCTGTGATTAAGGAGTTCCCTGATGTGTTTCCCGAAGAGTTATTAGGAGTACCACCTGAAAGAGAAGTGGATCTCTCTATTGAAGTTGTACAAGGAACGACTCCTATATCGAGGACACCTTACCATATGGCTCCAACTGAATTGAAAGAGTTGAAGACTCAACTACATGAGCTATTGGATAAGGGTTTTATCCGACCTAGTGCCTCACCTTAGGGTGTGCCGGTTTTATTTGTTAAGAAGAAAGATGACACTCTTCGGATGTGCATTGACTACAGGAAAATAAACAAAGTAACAATTAAGAATAAGTACCCGTTGCCAAGAATAGAGGATTTATTCGATCAACTGAAAGGAGCAAGTGTCTTTTTGAAGATAGATTCTGCATTGGATATTATCAACTCCGGCAAAGAGGTTGATGTCCTCGAAAAATGTTTTCGAACCCGTTATGGCTTTACTATGAGTTTTTAGTAATGCAATTTGGGTCGTACTAATGCTCCTATTGCATTTAAGGACTTGATGAATGTGTGGTTTTCCGCCCTATTTGGATCAATTTGTTGTGGTATTTATTGATGATATCCCGTATTCTAAAGATGCACAGGAACATGAACACTACTTGAGGATAGTATTGCAAACTTTGTGAGAGAATCGCTATTTGCAAAGTTAAGTAAATGTGGGATTTTCGCTTAAGGAAGTGTCATTCCTGTGACATATCAGATCCGCAGAAGGCATTAGAGTGACCCGGTGCTGAAAATTGAAGAATTGGAAACCTCCTCGAAATGTAAACCGAGGTGAGAAGTTTCATTAGAAGGTGTTATTATCGGAGATTTGTACAAGGATTTTCACAGCACCTCGCATACAAGATTACTCCTAGGGAGGAAGTTTGAAGGGATGGTAAGTGCCAACTGGGGCTTTTAAAAGATTAAAAGAAATACTGGTTGAAGCACCAGTGTTGATTCAGCCTACTTCGGGTAGGGATTACACAGCAGGGCCAAAGGATGCTTCGAGGATAGGCTTGGTAATACCGCGTATTGATGCAGATGGGAAAGTGGTGGCTATTTTCCGTGATATTGAAGCCGCATGAGCAAAAATATCCCACGCATGATTCGAGTTAGCGCTATAGTGTTTGCTTTGAAAAATTTGGCGACACTATTTATATATGGAGAAAATGCAGAATTTTTACTCGATCATAAGAGTCCGAAATATTTGCTAACTCAAAAAGATTTGAACTTGAGGCAACGCTTATGGTTGGATTGTTGAAAGATTATGATTGTATAATTGATTACCACCCCTGAAAGCAAATGTAAGTATGGGCTTTGAGAGAGAAAATGATTTGCCTAACCTTGAAAAATTACGATTGGAGACTTGCACCCGATGGAGCCTTGTTGGCTCAATTGAGTGTGATACCGGATTTGAAGCAAATGATAGTGAATGCTCAGAAAAATGATGCCAAGTTACAAGAGATGGTTCAGTTAGTCAGTACTGGAGACAAGACTGATTTTGCCATAGATGAAAGTGGAGGTTTGTTGTACAAGAGCATATTATGTGTACCGAATGATATGGATTTGAAAAAGAAGATAATATATGAAAGCCACACATCAAGTTCACCATGATCTTTGGAAGTAATAAAATGTACCAGATATGAAACAAGATTATCGTGGCTAGGATGAAAAAGGATATTTCGAGTATGTGTTCAATGAAACCGACGGTCAAGAAGTAAAAGTTGGAACACCAAGTACCATCCGGTTTATTGAATCCCCTTCCAACTCCCCAATGGAAGTGGGATAACATTACTATGGATTTTGTATCCGATTTTCCCCTCACCCAAAGGAAACATGATGCAGTCTGGGTAATTCTGGACAGATTGACAAAGTCTGCTCACTTCCTACCGATCCGACTTGACTACTCCATAGATCGTTTAGCAGACCTTTATGTGCATGAGATTGTCATATTACATGGCATTCCCTTATCGATAGTATTTGACCGTGATCCTCGGTTTACGCCGGGCGTTCCGAAAGAGCATGGCCGCCGCCTTTGGTACGAGATTGAATTTAGCGATCAAGTCCACAAATGTGATGGACAAGCCGAAGAGTTATTCGTGTATTGAAGATATGTTTCGGGGTTGTGTCTTGATTTTCCGTGAGTTGGGATAGGTATATTCCACTCATGGAATTTGCCTATAACAATAGTTATCAATCCAGTAATGGCCCCGTATGAAGCTTTGTATGGAAGAAGATGTAGAACTCCTATGTGTTGGACAGAGATGAACGAGCATAAGATTATTGGTCTTGAATTAGTAAAAGACACAGAAGAAAAAGTTCAGATTATTCAGCAGAGGTTAAAAGCTGCCAATGATAGACAAAGGTCTTATGCTAATTTGAAGAGAAAGGATATAGAGTATGAAGTCGGAGACAAGTGTTTTTTAAAAGTATTCTCCGTGGAAAAGTTACTTCGCTGAAGAAAAGGGAACAGTCCAAGATTCATTGGCCCTTACGATTTTAGAAAGAGTTGGACCGTTAGCGTATCGTTTGGCACTCCTCCGAGTTAGCCAAATTACAGATGTATTCCATGTGTCTATGCTCAGATATGCTCGACCCATCGCATATTACCAATTCAAAATATACAAGTACAAGAAGATTTCACTTTCGAAGAAGAGCCGAAAGCTATTCTAGATCGTGAAATAAGACAATTACGAAACAAGCAAGTCCCTCGTGTTTTGGCAACATCACGGTATGGAAGAATAAGAATGGGAACCGTAATCAATGAGGGTACATTACCTCGCTTCGTTCGTGTGCAATTTCGAGGACTAAATTTATTTTATGGGGGAGAATCGTAACACCCCGGAATATACCTCAGTCGTTTCCACATGCTTTAGGTATTTTGTAGGCATAAATTGAATTTTTCGTAAATTAAATGCGAAAAATGGAAATTGAGAAACCCGGAAATTGTACAAGACTTAAGGACAAAATTGTAAATTGTCAAAAAAGGGACACAAAAGTCATAAGTTTATAAGATTGAGGCCAAAGTGGAAATAATATAAAGTATAGTGCAATTAATGGAATGAGGGAGGACTAAAAGGCAAATAAAATAAAGTTGAATTATAAAAAGGGGAGGGAGACAAAAATAACTCATTTTTGTCCCTAAACAAGAAAGCTCATACTCAAGTTGGGACAAAGAGGAGAAGCAGGAAGAGGAAGAAGAAGAAGAGGAAAAGAGGAGCAGCAAAGGTACGTGTTAGTTAGAGACATTGATCTTTCCGCATCTGACTGAAGACACCTATAGGGTTCATCACATGTAGTTTCTGCGCTCTGATTGGTAAATGTAAATGTCTAGTTTTTGTATATGTAAATGGGACTCAGAACTCCAGATATATGTGACATCAGGAACACCATCACGGGTAGGTAGTTTTATTTTGGACTTTCAGAGTATGATATGCTGATACGCTTATAAGACTTGACATACCAACGCCCGATAGCAAAAGGGTCCCGCTTTATACCCGCGCTCGAATCCAGTTCGATCAGCCATTCGGGTCAGATCGGGAATCGAGGTGTGACAAGGTTCGTTAAAGGGTTTTCGATGACTGTAGCCCGGCGACGGTGATTGGCCTCCAAAAGAATGTGTGAGATTTGAGTGGAGGAAAAATGTCAAGCTAGTTTTGAAAGTTGAAAGCACTTTGACCTAGGCTCCGGGCCCTTACTCACCCAACCTACTGTGAAAGAATATGTGATCTCTTAGTGATGCTCGTTAAATGGACTCGATGTGTCCTATGCAAGAGGGTGCGGTAGATTAGGCTTCAAGGCAGCTGAAGCCACATGAAAAGAATTACCCTACACATGATTTGGAATTGGCCGCCATTGTGTTAGCATTGAAAATATGGAGACACTATCTTTACGAAGAAAAGTGTTTTCATCTACACCGATCACAAAATTTTAAGTATTTAATCCAAGTAGTTGAAAGCTTAACTTGAGACAACGTAGATGGATGGAATTTATCAAGGATTATGATTGTGTGATCGACTACCATCCTAGGAAAGCTAATGTTGTGGCAAACGCTCTAAGTAGAAATTCAGTACAAACACTACGAGCATTGAATGCTCATTTGTCATTATCAGATGACGGCATAATAGTAGCGGAATTGATAGCAAAACCGAATTTGTTAAATTGAATGCTAGAGGCATAAAAGAGTGATGAGAAAATTTCTGCAATGGTAAGTCAGAATAGAGAGGGGAAAGAAACCGAAGCTTTCTGTGAATGAGAATGGATTCAGATATGTAGACCGAGTTTGTGTACCCAATGATGATGAGTCGAAGAAATCCATTCTTGAAGAGGAACACAATGGATCCTTTGCTATGCATCCCGATAGCACAAAAATGTATTAGGATTTAAAGACTTCATACTGGTGGTCCGACATGAAGAGAGATGTTTTGGAATTTGTGACCAAATGTATGGTGTGTCAGAAAGTGAAAGCGGAACATCAAGTTCCTTCGGGATTGTTGCAACCTATTAAAATAACTAAGTGGAAATGGGACTGAATCACAATGGATTTTGTGGTCAAGTTACCATTGACAGAGAGAAAGCATGATTCAATTTGGGTTGTGGTAGACCGATTAACGAAGTCAGCTCACTTCCTACCAGTAAGAACCAACTATTCACTTGATAAGTTGTCAGAGCTTTACATAAAGGAAATAGTTCGGTTGCATGGGATTCCAGTGTCTATTATTTCAGATAGAGATCCAAGGTTTACCTTGATTTTTTAGGGAAAATTGCAAGAGGTTTTAGGCACTCGATTGAATTTCAACACAGCTTTCCACCTGCAGATGGATGGACAATCAGAGAGAGTGATTCAATTTTTAGAAGATATGCTAAGAAGTTGTATGATCGACTACGTAGGTAGTTAGATAGTACACATTCCTTAGTTGAATTTGTGTATAACAATAGCTTCCAGTCGAGTATTAGAATGGCACCTTACGAGGCTCTCTACAGAAGGAAATGTAGAACATCATTGTGTTAGACAAAGTTAAGTGAGAAGAAAGTAATCGACCCCGATTTGATTCAAGAGACCGAGGAAAATGTGAAAATGATCAGAGAAAGATTAAAAGTAGTCACGGATAGACAAACGTCTTAAGCCGACTTGAAGAGAAAAGACATTCAATATGAGATCGGTGATAAAGTGTTCTTAAAAGTTTCTCCTCATAAGAAAGTCATGAGATTCGAGTAAAAGGGCAAGTTGAGCCCTAATTTCATCAGCCGAACGGCGGATCGAGAAAGTGGGTCCACTCGATGTATAGACTAGCCTAACCTCCAGAGTTGGAAAAGATCCATAATGTTTTCCATGTTTCAATGTTAAGGAGGTATAGGTCGAACCCATCATATGTGGTCTCTTCTAAGCTATTGAGCTTAGACTAGACTTAACATACGAAGAAGAGCCTATAGAGATTTTGGCTTGAGAAGTCAAAGAATTGTGAAACAAGCACATCCCATTGGCCAAAGTATTGTGGAGAAACCACAAGACAAAGAAAGCCACGTGGGAAAGTGAAGAAACCATTTGTCAACAGTATCCACAATTGTTTAATGAAGGTAATTTCGAGAATGAAATTCTTTTAAGGAGGGGAGAGTTGTAACTCCCTAAAAATAACCTTGCAATTTTATCACATGTTTAGGGTATAAAATAAGTTAAATTGTATTTTTCTGAAAGTTATATTGTTAGAGAACAAAAAAAAATGATAAAACCCGAAAATTATAAAAGAATTAAGGTTAAATTGGTAAAATATCAAAATGAGAACCCGAGGGTCATAAATGAGAAGTGTATGTGCCAAAATAGAAGAAGAGTAATAAATTGAATAGAAAATGAAAGAGAAAAGAAGGATTAAAATGCAAAAATGAGAATTTAGGAAATAATGTGCTAGCCAAACAAGGCCTAGTTAAGGTTTTGAGTTAAGACCAAAAATTTGTCTTTAAATAGCATTTCTCATTTGGGCATATCTTCACATTGAGAACTAAGGCACGGTTGAGAGAGTGAGAGATGAGACCTAGTTGGCTTTGTGCTCTCCAAGGATTTGAGCCAAACAAAGAAGAAGGAAGAAGAAGGAAGTGAAAAGAAAGAGATTAAAGGTTTGAAACTAACCCTAACTCCCTTTAATGTTGTGTTTGGGTTTGATAAAAACCCCAAATCGAAATAGAAGTGTTTTAAATGGTTTTAGATCTGTTTTGGCGTTGTTTTGGGTTAAGTTTCAAAATGCTTTTGGGTTAAGATTGGTTTTGAGGAATTTTTGTATAAAGGAAATGTTGGGGTTTTATGGGAGATGCTGTCAAAATTTTCCAAAACCTATGTTTTTGTTTTTGTCATAACTTAGTCATCGCTCATCCAAATTGAGTAATTAAATTTCTAGGTAAACTAGACTTCTAGGAGAAAAAATCTCCTTGAAATAAGTGTATTCAAATTTAGATACCATTGGACCCAAAAATTCGTCAAAGTGAGGCTCTGTTTTCGGGCAAATTCTAGTTCAATTTGGTACAGTTTTGGTGTTTTTGAACAATTTTGGTATTTAGGCCATAAGTTGAGTTTCACTCATCCAAATTGAGTGATTCAAATTCTGTAAACTAGACTTCTAGGAGAAATCTCTTTGAAATAAGTGTACCCAAATTCGGGACCCCATCGACCCAAAAATTTGTAAAAATGAAGTTCTATTTTTGGGTAAATTCTGGTTTTGTTTTGAAAATAGAATAGTCCCGGTTGTTTTGAACATATCCTGAGTTTCAATGCTCCGAATCAGATGATTCCAATTTATGAATAAAATAGATTTATAGAGGAACAATGGACTTGAAGGAAGTTGGGTAAAATGTGGCTCATTTGTTCCCATAAAATTTTACTTGAAAGAAGTTGGGTAGAAAACAACCCTAACTAGAAATCTAAATAAGCCAACTAATGTTGTTCTCTAATTGTGATGGATTAGGGGTTGGTGACGAGGAATTCTAACCTAAGAATGGGATTCCAATGATAGGAATTGAGGAGCGACAACCTTTTTGGGTTTGTTGCCCATACCTCTCTTCTTATTTCAAGTTTTGTGATCATTAGTTGAAATAATTTTCAATAAAACTGCATATGTAATTTGTTTTAAACGATTTGGGAAAATTGATTTCAAATGCATTGCCAAAAAAATTGCATGAGAATCAAAATGTATTATTTGGGTATAAATGTATATACAATATTGTAAACTACTATAGACTGAAGTTTTAATGCCCTTAATAGAATGTTATTCACAGATTCGAAGTTAAAAAATAGATTGCATACTGCAGGCCAAACTGAAGACTATGAATAGTATTAAATATAGAGTGGCGCATCGATCCATAGCCCGTAGGACAAGATTTAAGAGGTGTACACACAATGATTGTCCGTGAATAACTGGCCAACAGCCTGGGCCGGGAACCGACATTTTCATGTCACGCCCGGAGGGGCGCGAGAGACTGGACTGGGACTCTTTACTTTCTTTTTCAGACATTGGTGGTTCCAAGTCTTATAACTGTATCAAAATATCGTATACAAAATACAAAATACAACTACCACCGGAGTGGTGTCCATCAAAATCTATGCACATATACTGAGTCCCATTTACTTATACAAACACTTATACATATACATGTCTAATACAAACATCAGAGATCGCGGAAGCAGCGCTGGTTAGCACCTATCTCTAAGATGACCTGTACTGCTGGTGTAGAATGTCCTATCCTCTTGCCTCCTCTTCAGTATCTACACGAATTGAATCTGCTAAGCTTTTTACGCCTTTAGTGGGAACATATAAAAATGTATGGATGACCAATAACAATAATCGCTGCCATAATCTTTACATTTACCTTTCCTTATGCATATAACGAACCTATTCGTATGTGACTTAACCTCGCATCATATTACACATAGGTTTTATCCTTTTCGGGATTCCATATCATTATCATGTTCGTATTATTTCCATGTGTCATGTCTTTTACAGGTTGCAATTCATATCTTGTACATGTATGACAGGTCAGATCATATTCAGAGCAAACTTATACATATACAATGGAAAGTCGGAACAAATCAGAGTCATATCAAATACATACAGGTCGATCGTATTTTCATACATACATATCATGAGGCATTAGACATTAGTCCATAGCGGTAATATTTTTGGCCATCAAATACATATATTGGGTTCATACAGATTCAAAACATATCCAAACACAAACATATTTACAGGTTTATATCATAACATTATTCAGACTTATACATATTCATGTCAAGGTATCTCGATTCTTCTCTTTTACATGTTTCATGACTTTCTCGGGTTTTAGGTCATGTTCTTGTTCATGTTATTTACATAATTCTGTCTACTTGTACCTTATGACTTTTAACAGAATTCTTACATCTCCCGTAGGAGTATAGAGCCTATACAAAGGTACCCATAGGTACAGTCAGAGCGGAACTAAATTCCTTTCTCTCTTATTATTCATTATTCAAATTTACATGGTTTATGTTCCATGACTTTATCAGGTTTTGTATACTTTACTTATTCCCTATCATACAATGCGAAATAGAAGTATGCTAAGGCATGATTCCTTAAGTATACTAGATGTGTCCTATCAATATCAGACCTTCTATCATTTACGTATTTCCTGTATATCAGGCTCATTGATATAGATATATACATATATCATCCTATACATCTCCCCATAGGAATGCATATCAGACAAATCAGAACATATGGTACCCAAGGGTACACAGTACGGTACAGAAGTATGTTAAGCATACTAGGTCTTATTCATGTACTTTTTATATAAGTGTATTCATCAACGTCTACACACTACATATCTATAGTCGTCTACCTAGACCGGGAACCATGAATGAGAGGGACACAATACACCAAGAACCCGAAGGTATGGTACAAGATCGAACCGATACATGTCCGCCCCACGTGAATAGCTTTGTAGCACTAGCAGGAGTGTCAAGATCGGACGTAACATGTCTGCCCATGTAACATAAGTGTCAAGGCCTCAGCAGAGTGCCGGGCACCGATCGTAACGCGCGTTCGCCCCACATAACGGCGTCGTGAGCACCAGCGTGAGTGCCGAAACACCGAATGTAACGTGTCCGCCCACGTAATGTAAGTGTCGTGAAGACTAGCGTGAGTGCCGCTAATCGAATGTAACGCGCATGCCCACGTGCACGTAAGTGCGTCGTAGCACCAGCGTGAGTGCCGGGCAATCGATCGATTTGTCCACTCATTCATTCTTCGGGTCTTAGGTAGTCATACTATCATATGTCTAAGAACTCATAATCTATCTTAATCACATTC